>JAEOAE010001079.1:0-63206 GCA_036365155.1 Meriones psammophilus
GCCTGGTTTTAAATAAGTGGATAGGGCAGATTCCACATCTTGTGACATAATTCATGCAGCAGGAAACAGATACTAAATTATTCTCAAACATTTTTTTGTGTGTGAGTGTCCAAAAGGGTTGGGCTCTGTCTGAACCCACAAGGGGACATGAGGGACTGCAAGCCATAGCCCAGCTTTATGATCACCTCCATTTTCCAAGAGACTTCCAGAACAAAAGGACTCTGTAAAGGAGGTTATTAGTAGCTGGAAGGTCAGAAATATAACAGTTTAGGTGTCATTTTGTGTTTGTCTTGTAGCAGTTGTGAAATCTGTTTATTTAATTTGTATTAATTAGAAAATGAAAGGTATCTCTGGTCCAGTGCACATTTTTCATGCTAGAGTTCATTACATCTTTTCATGTAAACTTGACTATATTTTAGGCTTATGTTTTTGGCTTTTTCTCTCACTCCCTCATACTTTCACAAACACTGTACACATTCTTGATTATTGAAGTTTGTGGTAAGTACAGAAGTCACATCATGCCAGAAGATTATGAGATTCATGACAATAGAATCATCACTTACTTTTCTGTTTTCCTCTGTTTCTTACCAGGTGGCTTTTCTGTTATGAGATAGAGATTTTGGATTGTTCTTTAGCAATCACATAAAGACAGTTTGCACTTATGTCTGTAGAAGGTAGAAGAGACACCATGAAGGTGAGTGATACCAGTTGGCCAGTTTACTCCTTCTCTTTGGACATTTTCTTCTGGTGATCTGTCATTTTCTTCAGAAGTTTCATGTGTGCAGTGGTCTCCATATTCTTTAGTTGGATGATTTTATTCTCCTGAAAAGATTAAATCAAAACCCTGCCCCATCCCTAATTTGGGGGTGAAGGTTGTACCTTTTTAGGCATGTTATATCTTTTATAGGGCAAAATGATTTTTTGAAAATAGAAAAAGTATAGTATCTTAATTAAAGCTAAAAAAATCTTTGAAAGTTTACAAATATACCTTAAAGTGTATTTATTTCTAGATAATAAAAGGCATTCACTTTGATTTTTAGCCTGCCTATTACAAGCAGCTTTTAAATAAAATCACTGTAAATCCTATGTGCCTGCCTCTCCCTTCCAGGTGGTATGTAAAAGTCATGTGCGTCCAACATGCTGGGATTAGGGCTATGCTATAAACCACCAACACCCTGTCATTGTAACTCCTGAATTTAGAAAACAACTAATTAATAGAGAACTACTTGTCTCTGCTGGGATTAAATGAATGGTCTATCACCACGCTGCTCAAATATGTTATATTCACTCCAAATTATTCCAACTCAAACAAGTTTATACCTTTGAATTAACTTCACACATTTTAAACCTCTTAACTGTTTTTAATATGAAACAACAAAAGTATCCTTTTTTTATTTAAGAAGAAAACTTTAGTCTTTATTAAGTTAGTTCGGACTGAATGACCAAACTGTCTGATGAACAGTTACCTCTGCTTATTCAGGAGATCTTTACTATTCAAATCTAATCATTATCAATTTTGATAAAATCCACTTTTTTTTCCTGTGGAAACATTCGGTTTTACCAGTGAAGACACAGTTCAGTAGTTTCTCACTGTCTACTCCTTTTGGTTATGTTTACTTCTTTTTTCCTAGAGTATTTAGGTGTGCTGTTAAGTTGCTACTAAGAGATCTTTCTGATTATTTTTTCTGAATGTACTTAGTGCTATGTACTGTCTTCTGGTCAGCACTTCCATTGTGTACTATGAGTTTTGATATGTTGTGTATTCATTTCATTGATTTGTCTGAAATGAATGTCTGAATTCATTGAATTCATTTCAATGATTCATTTCATTGTCTTTAATTTCTTTATTTCAGTTTTGATCCATTTTGATTCAGTAGAGAGTTGTTCAATTTCTATGAGTTTTTAAGTTTTCTATTGTTTTTGCTACTGTTGATGTGCTGCTTTAAACCTTAGTGGTCTGATAGGATACAGAGGTTATTGCAACATTCTTATATCTTTTGAGACTTCCACTGTTCAAGTATATCATCAATTTTGGAGAATAATATATGAGTTGCTGAGAAGAGGGAACAATCTTTTGTGCTTGGGTGAATGTTCTGTAAACATCATTTGGGTATATTTAGTTTTTTGATGTTAGATAGCTGGAGCATTTATCTGTTCAGTTTGGTCAGGAGGACCTGTCCATTGGTGAGAGTGATATATTGAAGTTTTCCCCTATCAGTTTATGAGGGCTAGGATGTGATGCAAGCTGCAGAAGTGTTTCTTTTATAACTTGGGTGCTATTATGTTTAGGGCATAGATGTTAAATATTGAAATGTTATATTGCTGGATGTTTTTTTTTTTTTTTAATATGTCATGTCCTTTGCCATCTTTTGATTAGTTGTTTTTGAAGTCTGTTTTGTTAGATATTAAAATTTCTATACAAGCTTGATACTCTATTTCATTTTTTGGAATAACTTTTCCAACCCTTTCCCTTGAAATAATGCCTATCTTGATTTGAAGCTGTGTTTGATGTATTTAGAAGAAGGGTGGGTTCTGTTTTATCCTTCATTTTGTGAGCCTGTGTCTTTTTATTGGTGAATTTGGGTCAATGGCATTAAGAGATATCAACAGTAATTGTTAATGCTAGTATCTTGATGGTATTGGTGGTGGAGGTGGTGTTAGCATCTTGTGTAGGGCTACATTTATACATACATATTGTATAAATTTGACCTTAACATGGAACGTCCTATTTTCTCCATTTGTGGATTGAAAGGTTCTTGGCATAGTTAGTAATTTGTGTTGGCTTTTATAGTTTTGTTTTGTTTTGTTTTGTTTTTTTGAGTCAGAAGCACACTGTGTAAGCCATTCAACTTCTAGCATCTTTATGGAGGATACAGGATTAATTCCAAATAAATCTGCCTATATTTGTTTCATGGCTGTTGTTTGCCTTAGTTTTTCTGTTTGATTGGTTGGTTAATTTGGTTTGTTTGCTTGCTTTTCTGTTGTAGATTTTTATATTCTTTCTTGTTCTGTATGTTTAATGTTTTGATTATTCTGTGGTAAGAGGACTTTGTTTTCTGATCCAGTCTCTTCGGTATTTTGTATGCTTCTTGTGCCTTGATAGATATCTTCTTTTTTAGGTTAAGAATTTTTTTCTTATATGATTTTGTTGAAAATATCTTCTAGACCATTGACCTCATTCTTTTCCTCTAATCTGATTATTAGCAGTTTTTGTCTTTACATAATGTCCCAGAGTTCCTCTATGTTTTGTGGTAGGGGATTTTTAGATTTAACATTTTCATTGATGCGTGTATCCATTTCTTATTTTTTCTGTTTGTTTGTGGTTTTCAGACAGAGTATATTTGTATAACCTTAGCTATCCTAGAATCACTTTGTAGATCAGGCTGGCCTTAAACTCAGGACAATCCAGCTGTCTCCCTGAGTGCTGCAATTAAAGGAGTGTGCAACCACACATGTCTTCCATTTCTTCTATTTTGCATTCAATGCCTAACTTTCTCTCCTTGATCTCTGTTTTCTATGTGAATATTACCTCTGTAGTTCCTTGTTATAGTCTTTAAATTTTTCATTTCCAAGATTCCCTAAGTTTCTGCTTTATAAAATAATTAAATTTCTTTCTTTTTTCTTTCTTTCTTTTTTTTTTTTTTTTTTTTTTTTTTTGAGGCTGGGTTTCTCTGTGTAGCATTGACTGTCCTGGAATTACTTTGTAGATCAGGCCAGACTTAAAGTCACAGAAATGTCTCTGCCTCTGCCCTTCCAAATGCTGGGATCACATGCATGCACCGCCATGCCCAGCTTGTTTGTTCTTTCTTTATTGCTTCTTTTTCCGTATTTCCAGTATGTGTTTCATTCTGTCATTCTCCTTTCAGCAGGGGACTGGATCTCAGCTTCTAGATGGATAACAGTGGTTCCATTTCTCAGGGGTATCTAGAGCACATTAAGTCGAGGACCAGGTTCACTAAGCTGGGGTGTGGAAAGAATTTTGTATGGACTGATACAGCCAGCTAGCTCTTTTAGAATTAGATCTCTGGGGTAGTGGAAATTCGGGTGTTCTAGAGCTATGGCAATAGCAAAGTGTTACCATTCTTGGTTAAGCTGCCATACTAAACACCTCAGAGGTGCAGGTGAATTCCATGGCTGGTTGGTTTGAAACCAAGACACAGGCTTGGTGAGACCCAGACCCAGTGAGGCCTAGGCCCAGTGGATCAGAGACCAGGTCCAGAGGGGGATAAATGGCTACTTTCAGGGACCATGATAAAAGGCTGATGGTATCAGGTGGTATACAACCAGTCAGCATGAATGCATTCCCAGCATGTTTATTCAAAATCAGGGATTCATAAACCTTGGACAGAAGGAAGGATTTCGAGGATGAATGTCTGATTTTCTGGGGTGTAGGGGTAAAAGATACTTGGCTTACATGTAGTGCTACCATGCCTCATTTTCCATGCAGTAGCATGGAGCTATTGCAAGAGGAAAAACACAGTACTTAATTATCCTATATATGTTTGTGTGGGGAATCTCTGAGTATAAGTGAAAGTCACTGCTAACGTCTAAGATCCTTAGTTGGATGATCCATTTCTAGGAATTCCCACATGCCAGTTGGAGCAGTTTCCTTCTCAGGAAAGGGTTTGGCCAATAATTTGTCCTGAGGGCTATGTGAAGCTCTTTATATGAATGGGGTCATATGGATCATGAGGCAGATTTTTAGGCCCTTCACTGAGAAAACAGTGAACCATCATAGATTGAATGTGAACATCCAGAGATGTCAGACTTCACCCTCATCCAGAAAATCCTCACGTTTGTTTCTTATTTCATGGCTTTATTTAAAGAATTTATTGGTTTCCTCCAATTGTTTATGTTTTACCTGGATTTCTTTATGGAATTTATTCATATAACATACTGCAGCATATCCTAAATATACAAATATAGCTGAAAGCCCAAGAAAAAGATCTTAAAAGGAACTATATGAATATGATATTGGTCATTAAAGCAATTAATGCAAAAGGAGGTGTTCAAGTGTACAATACAAACACACTGTTTCTTTAAAAATGTTCTGTCTTCCACTTGGTTTTTAAAAGTTTATATATACTTTTTGCACTGGTGCAGACATATAACCAATTTCCAACTGATCCTTACATATCATTTTCTTTCTCATAAGAGTATGAGATAATTTTAGTAGTCAAAATTATTTTTCTAATGTTCAAACATTTTTATGCTTTAATAGAATCTCTTTAATTATAATATCCCTCCACCTCCAATGCATTTGTATTGTTAGCAAAGGAAAGAATCAGAATGTTCAAATTGAGTGCATCAGTGATTACTTTGATTTTGATTTTAAGTATAATCCTGTTGTATTTGCTTATAAGACTGTGTTATATTTATAGGCCTATCTTTGTGTTTCCTTTTGTCAAGGGTGCTATGTATACTGTATGATTTGGTTAGATATAATCTAGCTATATTGTTTCTCTTCAAAGTGATAGACCATCACATATTTTTGCCTTCTGAAATTTTATTATGTTATCATTGCCTGATGTTTTGTTTATTTGGAAACTTGATTTAGAGAAACAATTTTACTTTTCTCTTCTTGATCCTGCAGGCTTGCCTCTCCTCATTTCTTGGTATATCTGTGTTTTCAAGTTGTAGCAATAATGTCTCAGTTTTTGCTACTTAAGTGATTGATAGAGTTAACACATTGTTTTGGGGTTTTTTAAACTTTCTCATATATTGTCTTTGTGTCCTAACTCACTTCAGTTGCCAACATTTCAAAGCCTACAGGCATCAGAGAGAGCCTCAGTTAAGGGCATGCCCTCATCAGAGAAGCTCTATCTGTGAGAGATTGTGTTGATCGATGATTGATGTGGGAAGGCTCTTCCACTGAAAGATGCAATATCCCTAAGTAAGTGGGCCTGGGTCATATAAGACAACTACCTGAGCATGAGACAGAGGGGAAGAAAGAGACCAACCCAGGAAATATTTGCCCATCACTTTTGCCCTAATTTTCTTCAAGCTTGACTTACTATGCTAAGCTCTCAAAATGGTGGACTATGATCTGACAATACCAAACTAAACAACTAAACCCATTCATGACATTAGTGCTTTTAGTTAGGGATTTAGTCACAGGAACAAAGTAGCAAATTAGAACAAAAATTATATGCAAAGAGTGATTTAGCTGCTGCACAGAATCTTGGAATGTTCTCTTTTATGGAAAGTGGAAAAAATCAGGATTTAAGATGACAAGGCATTAGAAATCTGTATACAGAGCTTCATTAGCTGTTCTGCTAGGACCTAGAAGATCAGAGTGTTGAGAGTAATGCAGACAGAGGAAGTCCAGGTCATAGGATTTCAGTGGAAAATAGACTCCATGGAAAATTAAGCTAGAGGTCATTTGTCTGGTATTTAAGCTAAAAATCATACTTCTTCTGCCCATGCCCTGAGAAATTGAGTGAGGCAAAATTAAAAAAAAATAATGGGCTATATTTCTTACTTGGAATACCAAATCTGTTGAATGGTTATTGTTAGTGAGACTTTCAGAAACACAGTGAAAGTAAAGAGACAAGTGGAGCAGAAATAAATGTAAAGTATTTGGTTTGTAGAGAAAAGCATCACTATGTAGTTTCAGATGGCAGTCACGTGCTGAAACAGAGACAGTAATTTTCAAGGAGATTATCACCATCAAAGAGAAGGTCCTATCTCTGGATTTGAAGCCTCAGAGGGTGTCCATACAGTAATAATCCCCACTGCTAATTTTTCTGTTAATGGAAGGGGTAAGCAAAGTGATTCCTAGTGCCAGGAAAGAACTTCATATAAAACCTGCTCCAAATGTGGTCCAAGTGTAGCACAGTCCACCCCTATTTGTCCATCACAATTTAGAATCCAACTTGACAGGCTCACCCATGATGTGCTGTTTCTAGAAACAAGAAATATGCAAAACTTAAGGTAATAGATTCTTTCTTTGTAGCTTCAGTTCAGCACGGTGCCAACCATCAGTGTTTGGCTGAGTCAGATTACCAGTGAAGATACTGTACAGGTTTATTGCATGAAGCTGTGAGAGTGTAGACTGAGTTGCAGCTTGACACTACAAGATGTTGAGATACGTAAGTTAGGAGACACCTACCATATAGTGCTGACTATAAGGAGTGGAAGTAAGCAATCTTGGGGATGTATGAGATGTTTCAGGGATAGGACCATCTAAGCCTTTTCAAACAGCATCAGGATTTGTTGTTTTCCTTGCAGATCTTCTTTCCTTGGTCTACTCTTCCCTAAATACGTACACATTCCTCTCTACAAGAATGGGAAAGGGGTATTTTGTGCATCTATGTTGGAATTATGTAACTTGCTTCTGATGTTAAAAGATATGGCACCCAAGAGATTATCTTGTGTGTCAGAAGAGACTGAACATTTGAACAGTGTATGAGCTATTGCAGAATTTTAAGATCATTGAAGTTAGACTACATTTTCATCATGGGATGACAATAAGCCTATAGTGAACTTGGTCAGAACTTATTTGATTGAATCAGAAAAGCTCCCAGAGAATATCATGTTTCTGTTTTTGACACTGAAGAAAAAGTTTCTTTGTAACCTTGGCTGTCCTGAAAGTTGGTATGTAGACCAAAAGGGTTTCGAACTTACAGATCTAACTCCAGTTTAGTGTTAGGCTTAAATTTAGACCAACACGCCTGGCATCAACATACATCAACATTGGCTGCTGAGCCTGGAATGTAGAATTTGGGTTTTTTTGTTTGTTTTTTTGTTTTGTATATGTAAGCATAGGTTGTTGTGCTGATCTTCATCCACATCTTACATTTGAAATTTGGCAGAGAGTATATCTAATTTCTTAGGATGGCATGTATTCATGAAACTAACAGTGTCCAAGCTTTTCTGAGTTATTGACTTGCAGGTGTGTGACATTCTTTCTACCTGTTGTGTTTGTTTTTAGACTTTACTTATTCACAATTAATTTGTGTTAATTTAAATTTGTTTTTCTATAATTTATTCTCTGACATGAACTTGATTATTTGAACACATCCACCTGCAGGGTGCAGCCTTGTGAGGCCACAGAGGAATATGGTGCAGCCATCCTTGATGAGCCCTGATAAGCTAGGGTCAGACAGAAGGGGATGAGTTCCTCCCTATCAGGAGACTATGGAAAGGGCATAGGGTGAGAAGAAGGAGAGTGGGTGGGACTGGGAGGAGATGATGTAGAGGGCTACAGTGGGTATACAAAGTGAATAAATTGTAAAAATTAAATAAATAAAATTTAAAAATAATTTATCCACTTAACATTCCAATTTTAGCCCTCTCCCTTGTCTTTTCCTGATTTCACCCCCTGTTCCTCTTTCACCCTTATCCCATTTACAATTTCTCAAATAGGGGAAGCCCTCCTTTCCTACCATCTGACCCCAGCCTATCAAGGCTCACTAGGACTGCCTACATCCTCTTCCTTTGTGGTGTAGCAATGCCCCCTCTAACAGGGGAAAGTGTTCAAAGAGCAGGCAACAGAGTCCATGTCAGAGCCAGCCCCTACTCTTCTTACTATGGATCCCACATTAGACTGAGCTGCCTATCAGCTACATCTGAGCAGGGGTCTGGTTCCTCTTCATGAATGGTCTTTGGTGGGTACATCAATCTCTGCAAGTCCCTATGGGCCCAGATTTGTTTTCCTTGTTGGTCTTCTTATGGAGCTCCTGCCAGCTCTGGGTCTTTATACTTTCTACCCCCGCACTCTTTCCTATGATTCCCTGTGCTCTACCCAACGTTTGGCTTAGCATCTGCTTCGAACCCCTGCTGGGCAGAGTCTTTCAGAGGATATGTATGTTAGGCTCTCATTCTGTTCCCTTTCCTCAGTCACTTCTGGTGTTGATTCTATTTGCCCTTTTGAATAAGAATTGACCATCCTCCATAGGGTCCTCCTTTTATTTAGCTCCTTTAGGTCTGTAGATTATAGTATGTTCATCCTATTATGGCCATTATCCATTTACAAATGAGTATATACCATGCATGTCTTTCTGGTTTTGGAATAACTCACTTAGGATGATAATTTCTAGTTCCATCCACTTGCCTGAAAATTTCATGGTTTCCTTTTTGTTTTTAAATACGCAAGTAGCATTCCATTGTGTAAATGTACCACAATTTCTGCAAAACAATGGTTTGTTTGAGAGACATGTAGTTTGTTTCCCTATTCTGACTATTATGAATATAGATGCTATGAACATAGTTGAGCAAATATCTTTGTTTAATGGCACAGCATCTTCTTGATATATGCCCAGGAATGGTATATAAAGGTCTTGAAGTAACACTACTTCCAATTGTCTGAGAAAGCATCAGATTGATTTCTAAAGTGGCTGTATAAGTTTGCACACCCACCAGCAATGGAGGAGTGTTCCTCCACATTCTAACTAGCTTGCTATTAAATGTTTCTCCACATTCTAACTAGCTTGCTATTAAATTCAGGTTTTGACCATAATCATGATGGGTTTAAGATGGAATGTCATTTGCATTTCCAGGAGGACTACAGATATTGAGCATTTAATGTCCACCATTTGATATTCCTCTGTGGAGAAATCTCTGTATAGTTCTGTACTCCAGTTTTAAATTGGATTATTTGGATTGTTGAGTTTAATTTCTTCAGCACTTTATATATATTGTTTATTAGCGCTTTCAGTTGTATGTGGGGTTGGTGAAGATCTTTTGCCAGGCTGTAGGTGGCCATTTTATTCTATTGACAGAGTTCTTTGCTTCATAGAAGCATTTTGTTTCATGAGATCCTATTCATTAATTCTTGATCTTAGAGCCAGTGTTCTTGGTGTTCTGTTGAGGAATTTATCATCTATGCAAATGAGATCAAGGCTCTTCCCCCTTTTTTTCTAACAGATTTAGTGTATCTGGTTTTATGTTGAGGTCTTTGAACAACTTGGACTGCAGTTTAGTACAGGGTGATAAATATGGATCTATTTTCATTTTTCCACATGTAAACTTCAGGTTAGACCAGCACTGTTAGTTGAAGATGCTGTCCTTTTCCACTGCATGGTTTTAGCTTCTTTGTCAAAAATCAAGTGGCCATAGGTGTGTGGATTTATTTATGGGTCTTCACTTCAATTCCATTGATCCACTGATTGTTTTTATTATAGTACCATGCAGTTTTTATTACTATTGATTTATAATAGATCTTGAGATGAAGAATGGTGATACCTACTGAAGATCTCCTATTGTACAGGATTGTTTTACCTATTCTGGCTTTTAATTTTTTCCATATGAAGCTGAGAATTGTTCTTTCAAGTTTTTTAATGAATTGTGTTGATATTTTGATGGGAATATCATTGGATCTGTAGATTGTTTTATTACGATGGCAATTTTACTATGTTGATCCTACTGATCCATGAACATGAGAGATATTTCTATCTTCTGGTATCTTTTTCAATTTTTTTTTTGCATCAATGTTCATAAGGGAGATTGGCCTGAAAATTCTCTTTCTTTGTTGGGTCTTTGTGAGGTTTAGGTTACAAGGTGACTGTGGCTTCAATGAATGAGTTTCATACTGTTCCTTCTGTTCCTATTTTGTGGAATAAATTGAAGATAGCTGAGTTACCTCTTATTTGAAGGTGTGGTAGAATTCTGCACTGAAACCATCTGGTCCTGAGCTTTTGGTGGATTGGAGTCTTGAGGAATGATATTTCCTTAGTGGATAAAGGACTATTTTATTGATTTACCCGCTCTTGATTCTGCTTTGGTAAGTGGAATTGATTAAGAAAATTGTCCATTTCATTTAGATTTTCAAATTTTGTGGCATATAGACTTTTGAAGTAAGTCTTAACGATTGTTTGGATTTCCTTAGTGTCGTTTGTTTTGTCCCGTTTTCATTTCTGATTTTGTTAATTTGGGTAATCTCTCTCTGCCTTTTAGTTAGTTTGGCTAAGGGTTTGTCTATCTTGTTAATTTTCTCAAAGAACCAGGTCTTGGTTTCATTGATTCTTTGAAATGTTTAATTTGTTTCTAATTTATTGAATTCAGTCCTGAGTTTGATTATTTCCAGGTGTCTATTATTTTTTTGGTGTGTCTGCTTCTTTTTTCTAGGGCCTTTAGATGAGCTATTAAGTGGATTGTGTGAGATGTTACAAATTTCTTCTTGAAGGCACTTAGTGCTATGAACTTTCCTCTAGCACTGCTTTCATTGTCTCCCATAAGTTTGGTTGTGTTGTGTCTTCATTTCCATTGAATTCTAGGAAGACTTTAATTTCTTTCTTTATTTCTTCCCTGACCCAGCTGTCATTTAGTAGTGAGTTGTTCAGTTTCCATGTGAGTGTAGTTTTTTTTTTTTTGCTATTTCTGTTGTTGTTGAGGTCCAGCTTTAGTCCATGGTAATTAAATAGGATACAAGGCATTATTTCAATCTTCTTATATCTGTTGAGACTCACTTTGTGACCAACGATATGGTCTATTTTGGAGAAGGTTCCATGAGGTGCTGAGAAGAAGGTAAATTCTTTTGTCTTTGGGTGTAAGATTCTGTAGATATCTGTTTGGTCCATTTGATACATGACCTCTATTAGAGATATTGTTTCTTTGTTTAATTTCTATTGTTTACCTGTCCTTTTTTGAGAGTGGGGTGTTGAAGTTTCCCAGTAGTAATGTATGGGGATTTATGTGCGGTTTAGGTTTTATTAATGTTTCTTTTACAAACATGGGTACCTTTGTATTTGGAGCATAGATGTTCAGAATTTTGATTTCTTCTTGGCAGAATTTTCCTTTGATGAGTATGAAATGACCTTCCTCATGTCCTTTGATTAATTTTGTTTGAAAATCTATGTTATTCGATATTAAAATGGCTACTTCTGCATGTTTCTTGGGTCCATTTGCTTGGAACCTTCCAGCTTTTTACTCTCAGGTAATGTCTATCTTTGTGACTTACATGTGTTTCTTGTATGAAACAGATTGTTGGGTCTTGTTTACATATCCATTCTGATAGTCTGTGTCTTTATTGGAGTGTTAAGTCCATTGATGTTGAGGGAAATTAATGACCAGTGGCTGTTAGTTTCCTTTTATTTTGATGTTGCTTGTGGTAGTGTGTTTGTGTGCTTGGTTACTTTTAGTTTTGTTGTAATGACATTATTTCTTTCCTGTGTTTTCCTGAATGTAGTTAGCTTTCCTGGGTTGTAGTTTTTTCCTTCTAGGAGCTTCTGTACCTCTGGATTTGTGGGTAGGTATTGTTTAAATTTGTTTTGTCATTAAATATCTTGTTTGCTCCATCTATGATGACTGAGACTTTTGCTGGGTATAGTAGCCTGGGTGGTCATCTGTGTTCTCTTAGGGTCTGCATGATATCTGTTCAGGGCCTTCTGGCTTTCATAGTCTCTGATGAACAGTCAGGTGTGATTCTGATTGGTTTGCCATCATATGTTACTTGGCCTTTTTCCTTTGCAGCTTTCAGTATTTTTTCTTTGTTCTGTATACTTACTGTTTATTATGTGGTGGGAGGATTTTCTATTCAGGTCTAATTTATTGGGTGTTCTGTATGACTCTCTTATTCTTATAGACCTCTCTTTTAATTTGGGGAAATTTTCTTCAATGATTTTGTTGAAAATATTTTCTGGGCCTTGGAGGAGGGAATCTTCTTTTTCCTCTATTCCTATTATTTTTAGGTTTTGCTTTTCATGTTGTCTTTGATTTCTTGGATGGTCTGTGTCAGGAATTTTTTAGATTTAACATTTTCTTTGATAGGTACATCTATTTCTTCCATTGTGTCTTCCACACCTAAGATCCTTTCTTCCATCTCATGTAATCTATTGCTTATGCTTACCTCTGTAGTTCCTCTTTTCCTCCCTAAGTTCTTTCTCTCCACAGTTTCTTCCACTTGTGTTTTCTTTATTTTTTCCAATTCTCTTATCAGATCTTGAGCCATTTTATTAATTTCCTTCACTTCTCTGACTGTATTTTCCTTCAATTCCTTCTGCTGTTTGTTCAAACAATCCTGTTTCTTTAATTTCTTTTAGTGATTTAAGTATTTCGTCTCTAAAGGCCACAAATTGTTTGGCTGCAACTTCCTGTATTTCTTTAAGGATGTCCATAATCTGTTCGACTTTATCTTCCTCCATTTCTTTGCAAATGGCAATAATCTTTTTGACTTTATCTTCATCTAGGTCTTCATGCAGTTTATTTTTTCCTCTATTATCCTGTTCATAAGCATAGATGTAAGGTCATCTTCTTGAATTTCATTTACCCTGGTGTGTCCAGCGCCACTTGCCCCTGAATAACTGGGTTCTGGAGATGCCATACTTCTCTGTCTTTTTGAGCTTTTACACTTGCCTCTACCCATTTGGCTATCTTAGGTGTTGGGTGTTAGTTTCTGCCGCTTCCTCGAATCCTGTGGTGGGGATAATCCCCTTGGCAGGAAGATGATTTTTCCTGAAGGATACCTCCTCAGCTTTTGCTATTCAACTCACCACAGGCATAGAGACCTGAGCGGTAATTGTGGTCTTTGTTAGTCAAGGGGGCTCTCCTCTCACCCAGAGAAATCCTGGAGACAGTTGTCCAGCTTCTGGCTTTCTTGCTGTAAATTTAGTAAGTTGCAGCTGTAACCTGGGTACCCCATGGTTTGGTCAGTTTAGTTAAGGATAACTGGTTGTCACTTGGAGCAGTATCTGGGGGTTGATCTTGGGGATCCCAGGCTTCTGTAGGACTGAGGATAGAGCTCTGTGCCCCAGTACCCAAGCAATAATCCGTGGCAGCTGAGCACTGCTCTCACATGTGCAGCAGGAGGCTAGTGTCTGCAGCCTGTGAATAACCAGAAACTTTTCCAGAGCTAGGTGTCCTGAGGTAGGGCCAGATATTTCCCACACCATTGGGTATTATTTCAATAGGAAGACTCAGTCTGTGGTGTTTGACATGGTGTGTAGAATGGGTAGGCTCTTGCCAGATGGCTACCAAGCTGGTGACTGGGAAAGAACCTGAGAACATTTCCAAGAATATTCCCATGTGTGGTGGTGATAGTGTGTGTGTTGGGGGGGAGTTGGCTGACTGCTCTAAGCTGGGACCTGCTCTTTCCCTGCCTATGGGGTTTTCTTCAGACAGGGAAACCCATCTTCTATTGTCCTGGGGCACACAGTTCTGTCTGTGATGGAGAGTAGGGCATACAGGCCTAGTGACTGGAGCCCCGCTCAAGGCTGGCAGCTGTGCACCCACCAGTCTGCAGGACCTTTTCCAGGGATAGACTGGGTGACCTGAGGTCAGTCCCACTTTCTTCTTCCCTGTTTATTTTTTTTATTTTTTTGAGACTGGAGCTCCCAGTCTCTGGTGCCCTGGAGCACACAGTATGGCTTGGGAAGTTGATCAGGACACACAGGTGAATCCTGCGCCTGAGATATTTTCCGGGTGCTCACTGAGTGACCTGAGAGTGGAACTGAGTGATCCCCACACCACAGAGTTTCCTCTCACCTGGGAAACATGATCGCTGTTGTTTTAGGGCCCAGAGTTCAGTCTTTTAGTTGCTGTACCAATATTGCTGTCCTGTCCCTGTCCTGGTCCTCCTGGCAATGCCATCTTGGATTCCCTCTTCCTCATCCCTTTCAATTAATTTTGGTTGAAAGTCTGTTTTATTAGATATTAGAATAGCTACTCCTGCTTGCTTCTTGGATCCAATTGCTTGAAAACCTTATTCCTGCTGCAATATCCAAGGAACTTTCCCAGAGATTAGCTGGGTGCTCTGAGGTTGGACCCGATTGTTTCCATCATCATTGGTTTTCTTCTTACCTTTGAAACACAGTAAGTGGTGTTTGAGGGCCCACAGATCCAACTATTGATCACTGTGCAGTCTATGCTACCCAGCTTATCAGACACAGTATGCAATCAGCCCAACCATCTGGGATCTATTTTTAATTTTTACTGAATATGAGTATTTTGATTGTATGCATGAATATGCACCTCTTGTGTGCCTAATCCTCACAGTAGTCTGAAGATGTCTTCAGAACTCATGAACTTATAGCAATTGAAAGTAGCAGGTCCCAGGTAAACACTATCAATTGAGCCCAATTATTTGCAAGAGCAGTAAGAGCTCCTCACTGCTGAGCCATCTCTCCTATCTTATGTTGCTCATTTATGATCAGCATTTATACTGCTAATATTTTTGTCTTCTATTTTTACCTGTTTAAACATGCATTCCCTTTTAGTAAGATATCATTGAAGTTACAGTTTAAGCTGGGGCAGTACAGATTTCTGGAAAATAAATATACAACAGGAGTGAATGTATAATTCCTTGTAGAGGCTTCAGTAAAGACCTCTGAGTTCTTTCAATATTTTGTGTTTGTTTGATTGACTTTTAGGGGAGGCTTTGTCTTACTATATAGGCCTGGCTGTCCTAGAACTCTTTGAATAGATAATGCTGACATCTAGTTCAATAAGATACACCTGGGTCTGCCTCCTGAGTGATGGAATTGAAGGCATGACAGAATACACCCAGCTTGTCCACCATTTTTTGTAGTTAGTAACTGTTAATAAATTTCTCTGATCTGTACTTAGTATTGCTCATCTGTTAATTTCTCTCTCTCGGTGTCTCTGGCTCTATGTCTCTGTCTCTCTATTTCACACTCTTCTCTCTGTTTGTCTTTGTCCACATTAATTGCCATGTCTATTCCAAAGCTATATCCTCTTCAAAAAGTTCAGATATGATACAGTTAAAACTTGTTATTCCGTTTTCTTCTAAAATGACTTAGTGATAACATTAACACTTCTTTTTTTTAATAGAAAAGTTTTAATCTTTATTTTTAATCTATAGACTACATTATTTAGTAAGGAGGATATACAAAACAATGATCAAAGAATAATCATGTGTTCTATTCCTTTTCTTTTGTCTGGTCACTCAGAAATATGGTGT
This sequence comes from Meriones psammophilus, assembly GCA_036365155.1. Classification (NCBI taxonomy): domain Eukaryota; kingdom Metazoa; phylum Chordata; class Mammalia; order Rodentia; family Muridae; genus Meriones; species Meriones psammophilus. The sequence continues at coordinate 15,857 of JAEOAE010001079.1, forward strand.
TATTGGATATGATTGTTGTTGCTTGCCACTCACATTATTTTTATCCATGTATTCACTGTAGTCCACTTTCCCTTCCACAAATATATGAGCCCCCCTCTTCACATACTGATATGCCACATCCCTGAGCCCTGGTCAAAACATAATATTCAATACCATGTTGTCTTTTGACTGATGTTACCCATCTGTTCAGTGTCCCCTGATCAACACATCTCATTTGTTGCTATATAAAATATCATGACTGTGTTTTGTCCTTCCACTTGTATCATGACAGGGTCCTGACCTACTCACCCAAGTAACTGAAGATGATTCATAGATTGCTCAGAACCCAACTAATGGCTACTTTATATTCATGTCTTACAAACTGATGAAACACAGGTTTTTGAAACAGCGCGTTTTTTTTTTTTTTTTTCAATCTAACCTTTATGCTTTTTCACCTCCCCTACTTCACATCAAACACAGCACCCAACTGTATAACATTCGCACTTCTGTGTCAGAAAATAAATTGAAGAAGCAGTAGAACTATATGATTATATTGACAATGATGTATAAATTATATTGTTGCCACTGTTTCTGTTGTACAAATGTATGGCGTATTTTAGAATTCGGTGACCTTCAATGATGTGCATGTGAAATTCAGCCAAGAAGAGTGGGCCTTGCTGGAACCTTCCCAGAAGCAACTCTACAAAGATGTGATGCTAGAGACCTGTGAAAACCTCACTGCTATAGGTAAGATTGCAATTTTTCTTTCACTTTTAAAATAAAGAGACAAATTTTACTTTGTTATTGATCCTCTTCTGTAATTCCAATTGAGAATGAGGAGGAATGCGGTAAATAAATCAGGCATGTTTCTAAGGGTCACAGAAGATAGTGATTTAAGTTTTCCCTTAATAATAACATGATATTTCCAATAATATATATTTTCTCATACTATGTTTTAGGCTACAATTGGGATGACCATAATATTGAAGAACATTTTCAAAGTTCTACAAGTAATAAAAGGTAACTTTATGTGCATGTTGACAAAGATATAAATCTTAAATTTTAATGTGTCCTAGAAGTTTGGTGTTTTTTGTTTGTTTGTTTGTTTATTGGATGCTTTTTATTTTCTGTTTTTGAAATAGATTTTTTTTCTGGGTATCTGTGACTTTCTTAGACTTGCTTGTTAGACAAGCCTGACCTCAAAATCACACAGATCTGCCTGCTTCTGCCTCCACAAGTGCTGGGATTGAAGGCATGTACCATCACACATGGCTGTGTCCTGGAAGTTTTACAGAAAAGCAACAGTGTAAAAACAGCACTGCTTTAAGTGTACTGATGATCATTAAAATCTCATAATTCCATGTACTTCAATGTCAGGTATCTGATTTGTGTTTACAAGGCACTCCCCCTAAGATAGAAGAAAATAAAATAACAAAAATACCATTTGAATCATATGGACATTACAGCTACTGACTTGAACTGCCAATCTGTTTAGTCTCATTCTATCTACTCAGATATTGTAAGAGGTATGCACACTGAATTGGTGATCAGTATGTGTCCAAACCCTACTAATAAGCAAAAATTTCATAGTAGAACCAGTGTTACTCATTTTCATGCAGTAACATTGTCAAGTTTAGTGAAAGGAGCAGCTTATGAGAATCAAGAATATTGTTGTGGAGAAACCTTAATCCCTGTATGACAAATCTATGATGCACAAAAAACAAACTGTGTTAATTCAATGTGGGAGTCCTTATTATTTTTGTAAATTAAACTGGTATATCATATGTCAAAATGATTTTAAGACACATGAGCATAGGGATATTGAAAGAAGCAGTGTCCCTGTGTTTTTCCAAGAACAATTGATTTGGTAGTAGTCCCCACTGTGAGTAAATTTTCTGACTGTGATAAATGGTTACTGTTAATTGGTTTTGCAACTTCACTGAGAATTCTCAGCAAACTCATATTGCTGAAAATGCCTATGAATACTAGGAATTTGGAACTTCTGCTTGTCTTGGCTCACTTTGTAAATGAAGTATCATTCATACAGTATGAAAATTTGTGAATGTGATTGCTGTGGTAAAACTCTGAATTCTTACAATACTCTTCATATATAGAGAAAACCTCTTATAGAAAAAATTATGCTATAAAAGTGATCCACATAACAAATGCTCTTACCATCACAGGGATCTTCAAAAATACCCATAATGAAGGGAATACCGTGAATGTAAATAAAGTGATAAAACTTTAAAATTTGATTCTTCTTTACCATTAGACCAAATTATGAATTTAATTCATATAGATAAATATATTTATTAGTGTAATGAAATGACTGTGGTAAATCTTTCACATGTGCCAATTTTCTTTGCAGGCATGAAAGCAGTCATACTGGAGAGAAACCCTTTAAATGCACTCTATGTGGTAAAGCCTTCAGCTATATAACTGTTCTCATACAGCATAAAAAGAACACACACAGGAGGGAAGTCTTACAAATGTAATCAATGTGGTAAAGCCTTTGCAAAAAACAGTCATCTCATGCGGCATAAAAGAACACATACTAGAGAGAAACTTTATGAATGTAACCAGTGTGGAAAATCCTTTGCAGCGAAGAATAATCTCATACGGCATAAAAAGAACACACACTGAGAGAAACCTCATGAATGTAACCAGTGTGGTAAAGCCTTTGCACAAAACAGTCATCTCATAAGCCATAAAAGAACACACACTGGAGAAACCTTATGAATGTAACCAGTGTGGTAAAGCCTTTTCACAAAACAGTGTTCTCTTAATCCATAAAAGAACACACACTGGAGAGAAACCTTATGAATGTAACCAGTGTGGTAAAGCCTTTGCACAAAACAGTCATCTCACAAGCCATAAAAGAACACACACTGGAGAGAAACCTTATGAATGTAACCAGTGTGGTAAAGCCTTTTCACAAAACAGTGTTCTCTTAATCCATAAAAAGAACACACACTGGAGAGAAACCTTATGAATGTAACCAGTGTGGTAAAGCCTTTTCACAAAACAGTGCTCTCTTAATCCATAAAAGAACACACACTGGAGAGAAACCTTATGAATGTAACCAGTGTGGTAAAGCCTTTACACGAAACAGTCATCTTATAAGCCATAAAAGAACACACACTGGAGAAACCTTATGAATGTAACCAGTGTGGTAAAGCCTTTTCACAAAACAGTGCTCTCTTAATCCATAAAAAGAACACACACTGAGAGAAACCTTATGAATGTAACCAGTGTGGTAAAGCCTTTACACGAAACAGTAATCTTATAAGCCATAAAAAGAACACACACTGGAGAGAAACTTTTGAGGGTAATTAGTGTGATAAAGCCTTTGTAAGTAAGTCATCTCCTAAGACAACAACACATTCTGGAGGGAAACCATATGAATACAACTATGTGGTAAAGCCTTTGCACATAACATCTCCTAATACATAAAGGAACACATACTGGAAAGATGTCTAACTGTAACCAATGTGAAAAAAACTTTTTGGACTTCAGAAAAATCTCCACACTCATGAAAGAAATCTAATGTACAGAAAGCCTGTGAGTGTTTTTAACATGGTGAAACCCTTCCACATTTGTATAATCTTCATCATCATGAAAGGATTCATAATTGAGGAAAAACTTATGAATGTTAAAATTGAGGAGGCCTTGCACAAATCTAGAGTCATCATTATCATAAAAGTATCTTTACTGGAGAGGGATTCTGTGAGTATAAGCAATGTGGAAAGGCCTTTGTGTACTTTGATCCACTGAGATCCAACAGAACTGTAAAACTAGCTCAATAGAAATGACTTCCGTTTTCTAGAGAGGAAAGGGAATAGGGGGAATAGGAATGGAGGGTAGTACTGGGGGAGAGAAGGGAGGGGAACTACGATTGGAATTTAAAGTAAATAAACTTATTTTTAAAAAGAATACAATGAATGGTAAATATCAATTACATGCAAAAGTACTATATAATAAGGTGTTTAGGGGAGACTTACTTATAATCCTGATTCTCAACATTTATTGTTTTCAATTGCCTCACTTTACACAAGAAACTTTTAGTCCAGTAGATGAATATGTAGGGAATGGTGAACTAACACCAGCCAGGAAGTTCTCTGAGAGTATCACAACAGCGGTAGCCTGTAGAAGTTTCTTTGTGTACACATACCTATTATTTCAGGGGTACTGTTGAAAAACATCACAACCCACACTGAATTTTGAGATATGAGGGAGGAGGCTTTCTTTTACATGTATGAACCTGCTTCTGGAGTAGATGTGTAACCATGTCAAGGGTGAGTTTTCTTTGCATGACTTCATATGGAGAGTGTCTTTAGACATAGACACCACCAATCAAATTTGATAGATGGCCTTTGACACAGATCACTGATAACTCTCCCCTCCCTTCAAATATAGGATAATTTGGATCCGTGTCCTTGTTCTTATTCATATAATAGGAATGTGCTGTTTAATGCAAATCAAGCATCCTTGAATTGCCTAGCATTAAACAATTATTTACACCTATGCTTGGACCATCCCAGGCACTCCCCAAGGGATATAAGCCTCTGTTTTCTGTTTTCTGGAATTAAAGTTGAACCTACTTTCTAAGGTATTTCCCAGTGTGGCTGAACACAATTATGCTTGCGGGCTTTCCAAGCTTTATGCTAATCATCTTTTGCCCCTTATGCCTTCCTGAGCTGGTGGGAAACAGCCCTCCAGGCAGCAAGAGAATCACATTCTCTGAAATGCCTGTGATAAAATGTTTCAGACATCATAACATTTCAAATTTCACATGTTTCTGGATGTGAAATGGTCAATCAGTGTCTTGGGTTGGGAACTCTTTAAAATGAGTTATACTTAGTGTTTAGTTCATGGTAAGCTTGCAGGCAAGCTTCATGGTATGAAATCTTCTGAGGTGAGTACAGTGGCCGATGGAAAAGAAATAAGAGCAGAAATTTTATTTCTCTGTTTTTAGTAGCTGACCACTGTTCCAATAAGGTATGGGTGGATGGCAGAGGAGAGGAACTCCCCTTTTGAGTAGGCTAGGGAAAGGGGATGGGGGAAGATGAAGGGAGGGTAGGACCAGTAGGAGTTGAGGGAGTGACCTTCAACCATCATACATAATGAATAAATTGTGAAAAATAAAAACAATTAATAAAATGAAAAATAGTATGAAAAACAAAAGAGCAAAATAACAAAATTTTGAGTCTAGTTTGGGTAACTGCCCTCCTCAAAGAGAAGAAAGAAGATATATAGAAAGAAAAAGAAAAACATAATCTTTGTCTTTGTCACCTTTCTTCCCTGTGGGCTCACTTGATAATCATTATCCAATGGAGACCATGCTTCTCTCGCTGAAGTTTATGTTACCATAGCAGTAGGATTCAAACCTGGAACTAATGCAGAGGTTCCTAGTTAACATATCAAATCAAACCTACCTGACATTTTCTCCCAGCAATCCTTCAGTTCTTCCATGTTGTCTGGACCTCCAGGCTAGTATAGCCCATGCAATACCCTGAATTCTTCTTCCCAAGGCCTGAGCTAACCTCACTTCCCCTTCACCCATATATAGGCAAACTATTTTGGCTACCCGGTCCTGTCAAGAGCCATTCAGGAGCAACAGCAAAAGAGCTGTAGAACTCATGGAATGTGGCTCCCCTGTTAGCATAGTCATGAGGAGTTTGTCTTGGAGAAGCCTAATTCCAAGAACTGCTTGTCCTGAGAACTTTGAACTCTTATGTGCTCTTATGTAGCATATCTCTGCTTGTTGCCCTTATGATGCCCATATTCCTCATAGCATGAGTTGTATGAAAACTCTAAGGAGGCTTCTAGCCCATCACTGGGCGATATCACTGACATTTAAAATTAACAATGTTTGATCTCTTTCCACCTGTTTACTGGAGCAGATTAATTAATTAACCACTGCCCTTGAAAGGAGCCATAGATGTAGATTGTTAGCAATGGCCATTACACTTAGAAAGAATTTGGAAAAATAGATTGTTTAACAAGGTCAGGGAGGATTTTTTTTTATTACTGTTGCTCTATAATATTACTTGAGATCTGAGATGAAGATACCTCCAGAAAATATTTTATTGTACAGACATGTTTTTATCAATTCTGTGGTTTTTTTGTTTGTTTGTTTGTTTTTAAATATGAAACTGAGAATTGTTCTTTGAATGTCAGTAAAGAGTTGTGTTGGTATTTTTATTGGAATTGCATTGAGTCTGTAGATTTAGTAGAGTGGTCATTTTTACTATGTTAATCCTACCAATCCTGGAGCATGGGAGATCTTTCCATCTTCTGATATCATCCTTGAATTTTTTTCCATATAAGTCTTTCATTTGCTTGATTAGAGTCACACCACAGTACATTATGTTATTTGTGGCAACTGTGAAGGGGTGTTGTTTCCCTAATTTATTTATGAGCCTGTTTTTCTTTTGTATACAGGAAGGCTTCAGTTTTTTGTTTGTTTGTTTGTATGTATGTTTTACTTAATTTTGTATCCAGCCAATTTGTTGAAGATGTTTATCAGCTGTAGGAGTTCCCTGGTTGAATTTTTAGGGTTATTTATATGTACTATCACATCATCTGCAACAGAAGCTGGACTGGATGTGGAGAAAAGAAAACACTCCTCCATTGTAGGTGGGAATGTGAACTTGTACAACCACTTTGGAAATCAATTGGTGCTTTCTCAGAAATTTATGAATAGTGCCACTTCAATATTCAGTTATACCTCCCCTGGGCACATATTCAGTAGGTTATCAACCATACAACAAGGACATGTGCTCATCTATACTCATAACAGTTTTTTTTTTTTTAATAATAGCTAGAGTCTGGAAACAACCTAGATTTCCCACAACTGATGAATGGATACAGAAATTGTGGTACATTTACATCATGCAATACCACTCAGCAATTAAAAACAAGGAAATCAGCAGGCAAATGGATGCAACTACAAAATATCATCCTGAGTGAGGTATCCAGAAGCAGAAAGATACTCATGGTATATACTCACTTATAAGTGGATATTAGTTGTATAAGATAAAATTAAAAATACTAAAATCTATAGTCCTAATTGAGCTAAACAACAGGGAGGACCCTATGGAAGCTGCTTAATTCTCATTCAGAAGGGTAAATAGGATAAACATCGATAATGGTAGAAGATAGGAAACTGGGCAGGAACCTATCAGAGAGGGCCTCTGAAAGAATATACATAGCAGATAGTTAGACTAATAGCCAAACTTTGGGCAGAGAGCATGGACTCAAATGGAAGATTAAAGAGATAGAAAGACCTGGATGGGAGAAGCACTCTATAAGGAGGCCAATTAAGTCAAAAAATGTGGGCCCAGGTTGTCGTCTTCAAACAAAGGACCATGCATGAACACCTAGAAACCCTGCTCAGATGTAGCCCGTAAGTATCTAACTCAGTATCCATGTGAGTTCCCTATTAAAGGTAACAGGGGCTGTCTCTGACATGAACAGAGTGGCTGGCTCTTTGATCACCTACTCCTGGGAGGTGCAGCCTTGCCAGGCCACACAGGAAGAAGTTGCAGCCATTTCTGGTGAGACCTGATAAGGTAGGCTAGGATAAGATAGGGGAGGAGGACTTTGCCTAGCAATGGACTAGGAGACGGGCATATGGAGAGAAGAAGGAGGTAGGTTGTAACTGGCAGAAGATGAGCGAGGGGCCTACAGCCAGAACACAAAGTGAATAAACTGTAATAGTTAATAAAAAAGAAAAAAAATGAGGTTTTTTTTTTTTTTTTTTCCTGACATGGCTTGTCTCAGGCAACTGTCTCTTAACAACAACTAGAAAGAATACTATTTCATCTCTATACACTTTCCTTTTTCCTGTAACAGCATTTATAATAAATATCCTTGATTAAATTCAGTGGTTTGTTGTATATTTCTAGTATTATAATATAGAAAAATATTTTACAAATCAAATTTTGACATGTTAAGTGTGTAAAAATAGTTTATGAAAAAGTGGCTTGAATTTTCAAAAGAGTAAAGAATGATTACGCAAAACTCTGGAGGGTGAAAATGGAAGGAAAAATGATGGAAGAATAAATAATACATAAATAAATTAATATCTCTTACACATTAATTACAAAATTTTTGTTATTGAGATTTAAAAATATAAACAGAATATTTCTCAAGTAAACAATATATCCTACTATTAATAGCTGTTCTGCACACACCCTTAAGTATTTCTTTATATTATTCCTTTTTTGTCACTGAAATGTGTTCTTTGACATGTCATGCCACAACACCCTGATGTTCGGGCTCTAAAACTGACCATCCAGTTCTTATTTCAGGGTACTGACTGCTTATAATCCAATTAGGAGTGAAGTCAGACAGAGTTTGATTCCTGTGTCTAGCTCAGGTTACAATTTTTGCTTATACATTTTGAGTTAATTCACAATTTCAAAGTAAGTTGACTGCCTTTCTTGAAATGTTACATGTTACTCTCACATACACATACATACACACACACACACACACACACACACACACACACACTTGCCTGATGAATGAGACATGTAATAGCAGTTACTGACAACACAAGACTTGAAATTGTGTTTCAAAGAGAAGGCTACAAGACTTGAAATTGTGTTTCAAAGAGAAGGCTGTATGGGAGATTTTGTAGGGATGACAGAGATGTGAGAAATAATGTGATTATAGTAAAATCTCAAAACAAAAGTATTTGTTTTCCATGAATTAAAAATTGAATAATATGATATTTTGCATTCATGTGTTTCAGGACAATCAAGTCAGATCTAACTGAGCAGACAGTAGTTGTGCTTCAGTAAACATGAGTGTAGATGTGTGCTGGACCAGTCCAAGTCATCTGTTGTTTTTATATGGATAATGGTGGAACTCCTCATTCAATGTGTACAGTATATACTCTCTTTTAAATTGACTTAGGGATTTTAAGTATTTGTGTGAATTGTACAACATAAGGTTCCCCCAAACTTCTTTCTTGATCCACTTTCTTCTACTGTCTCCTTCCATCCTTTTACCAAGAGATGGTGTCCAACCTGGATGGTAAAGAGTGTTCACCATCGCAGCAGAAGAATGATATTGCTGTCTAGTCCATTCTGTTAGTTCCTGTCATTCTATTGGAGAATTGAACTTTCAAATTGAGAGTTTTCAATGAACAATGTTTACCATTTCCCATTATTTTGTATTTATGGTTTGGGGTTTTGGCCTCTTTTAATTTGAAGCTTGGGATTACTCATTCTTTGTGTTTTCTTGGGTGTGGTTAATATTTTTAGATAGGAGTATTCCTTCTATTGGCTGATAAAGTGAAGAAGTTTTACATAGATATTGCTCATATTTGGTTTTATTATGCAATATATCTTTATTCATCCTTTATTATTGAAAGTTTACCAGATATAGTAATAAGTGTCCCTTAAAGATTATAAACAATCTATATCAGCCATTCTGGGTTTACAATCTCTCATGGGAGATCAGGAGTTATTCTAATGAGCCTGAACTTATATGCTACTTAGTCTTTTCAGATTGCAACTTTTAATATACCTTCTTTGTCTAATATACTTTTCTTTAGATTTAGTATTTTGATTTTTATGTGCTGAGCACAATTTCTTCTCTGGTACACTTTAATTGTTGTTCTGTATAATTTTTGTACTTTTATAGGCTGACCCTTCTTCATTTGGTTAAGGATATATTCTATTACTTTACTGAAAATATTTTCTGGTTTTGATGTGAGTTTTGTCTTCTTCCTCTATTTCCATCATTCATAAATTACTTTTTGGCACTTTGTAGATCTTCTGGATCTTTTGTGCCTGGCTATTGAACATTTCTTTTGACAAAACTATCCAGTTGTTGCTGTTTTTCTTCTTCTTCATCTTCATCTCCTCATTGTTCTCTTCCTGCTTCCCTTTTTTCCTCTTCCTCCTTCTTCTTTTTTTTCCTCTTATCCTCCTTCCTTTTTCTTTATGAAATAGACATTTTACTCATATATTCATTCTGATTAAAGTTTTCCCTTCCTCTAATCCTGAAAACTCTTTCCCACCTTCCCTTTTATCTGGTCTAAATTCACCCTCATAAAACAAGGAGGGCTATAATTTATAATAAAAAAATAAAATAGGAAAAAGACAAAAACAATCACATCTTAGTAGGAAAAACAAACAAAAGAAAAAGAGGCCAATGGGGGAAAAGATGTAGACTTGTTTACACATGCAGGAACCTCATAAATACTAAACTTGAAACAATGGTACACACATAAATGACATGTAGCTTTAAAAATAGAAAAAAATCCAGAAAATTAAAATGAGAACTTTGATAAAATTTTTAAAATACATGCCAGAATTATAGGACATGAAAATCCAAGTGTGCCAGTGAGTGAAGTTTGGCCATCTCTTTAGAAATGCATTCTTAAGCATACAATTAAGAGTAGTACCTTGGATAAAATCAATGTCCCTTAGAGAAAACTATATTTTCATTTGCAAGTGCTTATCAATCACATACAGGGCTATGGACACAGATTGATGTGCACTTCTCATTTCAGCTTTATGACCACATCTGGTGTATAACATTAAAGACTTGTGCATGCTGCCTCAGTCTCTCACAGTTTATATATGCCTCAGTCCTCTTAATTGATAGTGCTTTGTTCTTTGGTATCCTCTATCCTTTTCTTTCTAGCTCATATACTCTTCTGGCTGAATTGCTGAAGAGCCTGGAGGCTTGTTTGCAGATTGCCCATTTATACTTGAGTATCCTAAGGTCTCTCACTGTCTATTTTCTCTATGGGTTTCTGAATTTGCTTCCATCAGCTGCAGGATTAAGATTCTTTGATGAGGACTGAAAAAGTTATTGGTCTATGAATATAGTAGAATGGTGGCAAGGGTCATTTTATTACTTTTAGTAGAACGTAATATTTCCTTTTTCCCTGGAACCCTGGACTATGTAATTTATTTTTCTTGATCAATAATCCAGTGTCAGGTGTGGATTGCATCATATAAAGTGGGACTTAAATCAAACTATAGATTGGTTATTTACTCCTACAACTCTTGCACTAATATGTCTTACAGGTAGGACATTGTCATAGTTCAAAAGTTGGGTAGGTGGGTTAGTGTTTCTCCTCTTGTAGTTGCAGAATACTTCCCATATCAAAATTGCTAGAATGTAAGTGTGATGGTTCTATGTAGGCAAAAGGTCTATTTATCTATGTTCCATGTAAATGTAAGTGTTGTCTCCAGCAACAGAGCATTGCAGTCAATTTGTGGAGAGCAGCCTATAGTTTTGGTAAAAGCCTGTATTGTTTTGGCATTACAATCACACTACTTTGGCCAGTACCTCAGTTAAATATAAACCATTACCAGTACTGGATGCTTAATTTAGTGACAAGAGATTTCCAGTTGGGACTTTCTTCTTGGGTGGTGATTTCATATTTATTGGATTCTTATATGTATTTATTTTAGAAAGTTTCTATTGCATTAGGTTTCCACTGTACCAAACAAATGACCCCTAATTTTACCTGTCTTTCCTCATGTTACCTTTTTATTGCCCACTTCCTTTCCCAATCCCCTTCAATTCTATCTTTTTAGCCCACCTTCCACTTGTACCAAGTATTTTATTTCCCTTTCCTATGGAGAAATCTCTGCCTCCCCTAACCTCCAGTTCTTAATCTGTATGTATCCCCTGTGGTATTATGTTCAGTTGCTTGCATATCATATATCTTCTAACTAATATATATGTAAAAGCAAATACATACCCTATTTGTCTTTGGGAGTCTAGGTTCTCTCACTCTCAGTTACCTGCAAAGGTGCATTTACCTTCATGTTTCATGATTTGATTTTTTAAATGTCTGAGTAATATTTGATTATGTAAATGCACTAGTACTATAACAAAAAAATAGAAATACACACTGGAAAAACAGATAAAATCTTCATAAATGGTGCTGACCAAACTAGATGTATATATGTAGAAACATAGAAATAGGAGCTTATTTTCACTGAAAGTCACCTTCAAATGGATTAAAACCTCACCAAAGTTCATATACAGTTAAAGCCATGAAGTCAGCACAACTATTTGACAAAGATCCAGCATAGCTGAGTTGCATGTTACAATATGCAGCTCATGCTATCTTTCAGGCTTGGTCTTGATCTCTACTTGCTACATGCTTAGAGGGCTTCCAGTACTTGTACAACCTGGGGTCATTGGAGCAATAGAAAATTTTTAACGAATCATTTATATCTTCACTCTGTAGTGCTGCTTCTAAGCTTCCCCAGGAAAATCCTGAGCAGACTGCCCCTCTCACTTTTAGCGGAAATATCAATTATCTGGCCCTACATGAATGTCTTCCTCATGGAAGTTGTGGCTCACATAAACATGGCAGATAACTCCTTATGAGACTTCAGCTCCAAGACAGTCTTGCAAAATCTACCCCTGTGCTTCCTCCTGAAGAAAATAATCAGAACAACATTTTCTTAAAAGGCAAACAAAGTTTGTATTAGGACTAACTTTTCCTAGAAATATTAGCTTGCACAGTATCACTGTGGTGTTGTATGACTAAAATAATGAAAGAATACTTAGATTTAGCAATAAATAAATTCTACAAAGATATGAAGTATAGACATTGCGTTATGACAGGAATTTGATTTTCATTTCTCTGATTTTTAAGGACGTTGAACATTTTTAAGTGTTTCTACGCCATTCAATATTCCTGTGTTGAGAATTTCTGTTTAGCTCTGTACCCAATGTTTAATTGAGTATTTGATTTTTGGATTTTTTATATATTCTGGGTATTAGCCTTCTGTCAGATGCAGAGTGGGTGAAGATCCTTTCCCAGTCTGTAAGCCATCATTTTTTGTTCTGCTGACAGTGTCCTTTGCTTTACAGGAGATTTTTAGTTTCATGAGGTCCCATTTATTGATTTTTGATCTTAGAGCCTGTGCTGCTGGTGTTCTGTTCAGCAAGTTGTCTCCTGTGCCAATGTGTACAAGGCTCTTTCTCACTTTTTCAGTAACAGATTAAGAGTGTTAGTTTTATGTAGAGTTATTTGATCCACAAAGACTTTGCTTTTGTGCAGGGTGATGAGTATGGATCTATTTGTATCTTTCTATATGTGGACATCCAGTTAGACAAGCACCATTGGTTGAAGATGTTCTTTTATCCATTGAATGGTTTTGGCTTCTTTGTCAAAAATTGGGTGTTGTAGGTGTGTGGGTTTATTTTTGGGTGCTTGATTCAATTCCACTGATCCACCAGTATGTTTCTATGCAAGTACCACATCATTTTTACTGTTTCTCTTTAGTACAGCTTGAGATCCAGGATGGAGATGCCTCCAAGTTTCTTTATCATACTCGATTCTTTTAACTATTCTGGCTTTTTGTGTTTTTATGTGATGTTGAATTGTTCTTTCAAGGTCTGTAAACAATTTTGTTGGTATTTTGATGGGAATTGCATTGAATCTCTATATTTCTCTTGGTACGATGGCCATTTTGCTGTTATTCCTACTGATCCATGAGTATGGGAGTTCATTCCATCTTATAATATCTTCTTCAATTTCTTTCTTCAAAGACTTGAAGTTTTTTTTATACAGATTTCTCACTTGCTTTGTTAGAGTCACAACAGTGCACTTTATGTTATTTGTGGCTATTGCAAGGTTGTTTTTTTCCCTAATTTCTTTCTCAGCCCTCTTGTCTTTTATATACAAGAGGCTTTCAGATAATTTTAGTAACTTTGTATCCAGCCACTTTGCTTAAGGTGTTTATCAGCTGTAGTAGTTCTCTGGTAGAATTTGTAGGGTCGCTCATGTATACTGTCATATCATCTGTGAATAGTGATACTTTGACTTCTTCCTTTCTGCTTTGTATCCCCTTGATTTCCTTTAGTTGTTTTACTGCTCTAGCTAGAACTTCCAGTACTATGTTGAAGAGAAAGGAGAGAGTGAGCAAACTTGACTTGTCTCTGATTTCAGTGGGATTGATTTAAATTGCTTTTCATTTAGTTTGATGTTTCCTATAGGCTTGTTGTATATTATCTTTACTGTGTTTAGGCATGTGCCTTTTATTTCTGATATCCCCAAGACTTTAAACATTAATTGAACTTGGATTTTATTAAATACTTTTCAGCATCTATTGAGATGATCATGTGTTGTTTTGTTTTGTTTTTTTTTTTTCTTTTTCAGTTTGTTTATGTGGTGGATTAAACTGATGGTTTTCTATATATTGTATCTCCCCTGCATGCCTAAGATGAAGCCACTTGGTCATGGTATAAGATCTTTGATGTTTTCTTGGATTCATTTTGTGAGTATTTTATTGAGTATTTTTGTTTCAATATTCATAAGACAGAATGTTCTGAAATTATCTTTCTTAGTGTATCCCTGCCTTTTAGTTAGCTTTTGTGAGGTTTAGGTAATCAAGATGAATGTGGCCTCATAGAATGAGTTTGGTAATGTTCCATCTTTTTTGTTTGTTTGTTTTGTGAAGTAGTTTGAAGAGTATTGGCATTACCTCTTCTTTGAAGGCCTGGTAGAATTCTGTGCTGAAACAATCAGGCTCTGGGCTTTGTTTGGCAGGGAGAATTTTGATGAATGCTTCTATTTCATTAGGGCATATGGATCTATTAATTTAGTTACCTGATCCATATTCAACTTTGATAAGTCAATCTATTAAGAAAATATTCCATTTCATTTAGATTTTCAAATTTTGTGGCATATAGACTTTTAAGGTAAAACCTAATGATTCTTTGAATTTCCTCAGTGTCTGTAATTATACCCCTTTTATTTTCTGATTTTGCTGATTTGTATAGTGTCTCCCTGTGTTTTAGTTAGTTAAGCTAAAGGTTTGTCTGTCTTTGTCATTTTCTCCAAGAACTAGCTCTTGCTTTTGTTTATTCTTTGAATTGTTTTCTTTGTTTCTAGTTTATTGATTTCTGCTAAAGTTTGATTATTTCTGGCCATCTACTCTTCTTGTGTATGTCTGCTTCCTTTTGACTAGGTCTTTCACATGTGTTGTTATGTTGATTTGAGATGCCTCAGATTTCTTTATGAAGGCACTTAGTTCTATGAACTTTCCTCTTAGAATTACTTTCATTATGTCTCATTAGTTTGGATAAGTTGTGCCTTCATTTTTGTTAAATTCTAGAAAGTCTAATTAGTTTATGTCTTCCATAATCCAGCTGTTATTGAGTAGAGTTCAGTTTCCATGCATATGCAGGTTGTTTATTATTTTTTTTTGCTATTATGTTCTAGTTTTAGACCATGTTGTTCTAATATGATACAAAAGATTATATTGGTATAATATTCTTTTTTTTTGAAATGTATACAATTTACCCTTGATCATTCAAATGCTGATTTCTCTCCTCCACTGTCTGGTTTCAATCCAGATATTGCATTGTGATGCTTCTTCTAAGCATCACTTGTCTCAAGTTTGCATAAACATGCCACCATTTGTTCTCTATATTGTCAATTAAAACAAACAGCCCCAATAATGAGTAATGTAGAGGATAAGGTGAGACATCAGGGTCCAGCGTGGGAGGAAGAGGAAGGAGGCAAGAGAGGAGAGGAGGAGAATCTGCAGGAGAGCTTTTGGCACCACATGCAGGAATTAACTGGAACTAAAATATCACAAAAAGCAAGTATGATGGGTGAATCTGAATGGTAGAAAACTCTACGGGCTTGGAGGTTTACGATGGAGTAACTGTTGGCCAGCATTGTGCTCTAGGTTAATTAATTAAATCCTAGTCTCTGTGTGGTGATTTGGTTATACAGCTGTTTAGGAATAACCACTGCTTAATTAAAAGATTTATCAATAGTAAATATTAATAATCTACAACAAATGGCACCCAACTAATCTAAGTATCCACACCCTTTAAATCCTACTGTAATATAATTTGGTGGGAGAGAGGAATAAGCTCCCAGTGATACAACTCAAAATTTAAACCTAAAAACTCCCACATAAATTACTGGCCCTTTAAGAGAGATTCTTAAACATGCCTCAGAGCAAAAGACAGCCTACTGTGGGCAGACCTGAGACTGAACAAAATTGGTTGCCCCTACAGTGTAACAGGATGAGAGAAACATTAAAACAGAGTTCTCGGAGCATGGCTGATACTCTCTTCTACAGTTTTAAGACAGAAATAAAGGAAAGTTTAGAAATTATGACTATGGTTATATTTATATTATTGAAGTTAATTCAATAATTTAGCCTTTTATATCTTCTCAAAGGCAAAGGCTTTAGAAAAGATACTGGAACAACACAAAGATCAAGTAGAACAATATAAAGAAAAAAATGAAGGTTGAAAAAAGGACATAAAACAAGGGATAGAGAACATGATAAACAACAGAAAAAGAGGGCAGAGGTTTTAGAAAAGATACTGGAAAACACAAAGAATAACTAGAACAATATAAAGAAAAAATAAAAGTTAGAAGCGAGGCATAAAACAAGACATTCAAGAGATTAGTGAACAAAACAAACAACAGAGAGATAGGTGTGAAATATGGGTACAGGCCTTAAAAGAAGAGTTGAGAATACTAAGTAAAGAAAATACTCAGAATTTCAATTATGTTGGGGTGTTTATGGCTATTTGCCCTGGATAACTGAGTTCTGGAGATGCTATATTGCTCTGGCTTTTGTTGGTTGAACTTTTACACTGTCCTCTACCCATTGGGCTATCTTAGGTTTTGAAGTTAGTTTCTGGTTGTTCCTGGACTCTTGTAGTGGAGAGAATCCCTTTGGCAGGAAGATGGTTTTTCCTGAAGGAAGCCTTCTCAGCTTTTTGGGTATAGTCACTGGATGGCCAGTGTTTTTCAGGAATATCGAATGGCAGAGAAGCACTTAAAGAAATGCTCAACCTCACTAGCCATTAGGAAATGCAAATCAAAACAACCCTGAGATTTCACCTTACACCATCAGAATAGCCAAGATCAAAAACTCAAGTGACAACACATGCTGGAGAGGTTGTGGAGAAAGTGGAACCCTTCTCCACTGCTGGTGGAATGTAAACTTGTACAACAACTCTGGAAATCAATCTGGCGCTTTCTCAGACAACTAGGAATAGCACTTCTCCAAGATCCAGCCATACCACTCCTAGGCATATATCCAAAAGAGGCTCAAGTACACAAAAAAGGACATTTGCTCAACCATGTTTGTAGCAGCTTTATTTGTAATAGACAGAAGCTGGAAACAACCCAGATGCCCCTCAACTGAAGAATGGATGCAGAAATTGTGGTACATCTATACAATGGAATATTACTCAGCAATGAAAAATAAGGAAGTCATGAAATTTGCAGGTAAATGGTGGGACCTGGAAAGGATCATCCTGAGTGATTTGTCCGAGAAGCAAAAAACACGGTATATACTCACTCATATAGACATACAACATAGGACAGACCCAGTAAAATCTGTGCATCTAAAGAAACTAAGTAAGAGAGAGGACCCTAACTAAAACAGTCAATCCCCATCCTGAAAGGCAAAGAGGATGGACATCAGAAGAAGAAGAAAACAACCTAGGAACTTTCTACAGAGGGCTTCTGAAAGCCAGAAGAAGAACACAGAAACAAACTAGGAACCTACCACAGAGGGCCTCTGAAAGCCTCTGCCATGCAGACTATCAAAACAGATGCTGAGCCTGATGGCCAACTGTTGGGCAGAATAAATGGAATTTTATGTAAGAAGTGGAAAATAGTAAGAGCTGTAGAGGACAGGATCTCCACAAGGAGAGCAACAAAACAAGAAAATTTGAACACAGGAACTTCCCAGAGACTCACTCTCAACCAAGGTCTATTCATGGAGATAACCTGGAACCCCTGCACAGATGTAGCCCATGGAAGTTCAGTGTCCAAGTGGGTTACATAGTAATGGGAAGAGGGACTGCTTCTGACACAATCTGATTGGCCTGCTCTTTAATCACCTACCCCTGAGGGGGGAGCAGCCATACCAGGCCACAGAATATGACAATGCAGCCACTTCTGATGAGAACTTACAGTGTAAGATCAGAAAGAAGGAGAGGAAGACTTCCCCTATCAGTGGACTTGGGGAGGGGCATGCATGCAGAAAGGGAGGAAGGGTGGGATTGGGAGGGGAGGGAGGGGCTTATGGGGATACAAAATGAATAAAGTGTATTCAATAATAATAATAATAATAATAATAATAATAATAATAAAAGAATGAAAAAGAAGAAAAATAAAAACAATTTAGGCCAAAGCAGCAACAATTATTATTCAATTCCTGGCATAATGCAATGTCTATACCTCATATCTTTGTAGAATTTATTTGTGTGCTAAATCTAAGTATTCTTTCATTATTTTGGTCATACAACACTACAGTGATACTGTGAAAGCTGATATTTCTAGGAAAGGAGGTCATAATACCTCATTTTTAACATCATTTTTACAAAACATTCTTTGTCCATCATTATAGATCCTTGTTTAAGGTGAAGATGTCTCCAGTCATTTATTTACAGCTCCATCTAGTCATTGGGGGGCATATCATATGTAACTACTAATCTTATAGGCCAAGTAATACCCTGAGGATAGAGGAGTATGAGGTATTTAATCTCAAATGCTATCAACTCTCCTAGCACTACAGACTTGGTTTGCCTTTGTAAGAGTATGTTGTTCTGATTATTTTCTTCTTGAGGAAGTACAGGGGTAGATTTTACAAGACTGTCTTGGAGCTGAAGTCTCATAAAGAATTCTCTGCCATTTTTATGTGAGTTACAATTTCCACAAGGAAGACATTCATGTAGGACCAGATAATTGATATTTCTGAGAGAGGCAGTACGCCCAGAATTTTTCTGGGGAAGCTTAAAAGCAGTACCACAGAGTGAAGGCATAAATGATTCATTGAAGTATTTCCCATTGCTCCAATGTCCCCAGGTCTTACATGTACTGAAAGCCCTCTAAGCATGTAGCAAGTAGAGATCAAGACCAAGCCTGAAAGATAGCATGAAGTCTATTGTAACATGCAGCTCAGCTGTGCTTGATCTTTGTCAAATAGCTGTGCTGACTTCATGGCTTTAACTGTATGTGAACTTTGGTGAGGTTTTAATCCATTTGGAGGTGACGTTTGAGTGAAAATAAGCATCTATTTCCATGTTTCTACATATAGGCATCTAGTTTGGTCAGCACCATTTGTGAATATTTTGTCTGTTTTTCCAGTGTGTATTTCTATTTTTGTTATAGTACTAGTGAATTTACATAATCAACTATTACTCAGACATTTAAAAAGTCAAATCATGAAACGTGAAGGTAAATGCACCTTTGCAGGTAACTGAGAGTGAGAGAACCTAGACCCTCAAAGACAAATAAGGTATGTATTTGCTTTTACATATATATTAGTTGCAAGGTGTATGATATGCAAGCAACTGAACATAATACCACAGGGGATACATACAGATTAAGAACTGGAGGTTAGGGGAGGCAGAGATTTCTCAATAGGAAAGGGAAATAAAATACTTAGTACAAATTGAAGGTGGGCTAAAAAGATAGAATTGAAGGGGATTGGGAAAGGAAGAGGGCAAAGAAAAGGTAACATGAGAAAAGACAGGTAAAATTAAGGGTCATTTGTTTGGTACAGTGGAAACCTAATGCAATAGAAACTTTCTAAAATATATACATATAAGAAGCCAATATAAATGAAATCACCACCCAAGAAGAAAGTCCCAACTGGAAATCTCTTGTCATTAAATTAAGCATCCAGTACTGGTAATGGTTTATATTTAACTGATGTATTGGCCAAAGTAGTGTGATTGTAATGCCAGAACAAAACAGGCTTTTGTCAAAACTATAGGTTGCTCTCCACAAAATGACTGCAATGCCCTATTGCTTGAGGTAACACTTACACAAATCATTGAACATGCATAAATCGTGCCTATATAGGACCTTCACACTTACATATTAGCAACTTTGATACAGGGAATACTCTGCACACTACAAAATGAGAAATATAAACACTAACCCAGCTACCAAACCTTTGAACTATAACAGTGTCCTGTAAGACGTATTAATGCAACAGTTGAAGGAGTAAAGAACCAATCTATAGTTCGACTTAAGGACCATTTCACATGATGGAATCCACACCTGACACTGGTTTATTGAACAAGAAAAAGAAATTACATAGCCCAGGGTTCTAGAGAAAAAATATACTAAGTTCTACTAAAAGAAATAAAATGACCATTGACACCATTCTGCTATACTCACAGACCAGGGTCTTGTTCTTCCATCATCAAAGAAGCTTCCTCCTGCAGCTAATTGAAACAAATTCAGAGACCCGTAGAGAAAATAGATATTCAGTGAGAGACCTCAGAATACTCAAGTATAAATGGAAATTTTCCATCAAATTCATGCCCTCCACGGTGGTTGTAATTCAGCCAAAAGAGTGTAACAGAGAGAAAGGATAGAGGATACCAAAGAAGAAAGCACTATAAATTAAGATGACTGAAGCATATATAAATTGTGAGATATTGAGGCAGCATGCACTAGGCCTTTTAATATTCTGCACCAGATGTGGTTATAAAGCTGAAATGAGAAGTGCACACCTGGGTTTGTCCCAAACCTTATCTCTAATTGTTAAGCACTTGCAAATGAAAGTGTAGTTATCTCCAAGGGACACTCATTTTATCCAAGGGACTTCTCTTAATTGTACATTTAAGAGTACATTCCAAATGTTAGATGGCCAAAAATTCACTCACTGGCACATTTGGATTTTGATGTCCTATAATTCTTGCATGCATTTTAAAAATTTTAATATAGTTCTCATTTTAATTTGCTGAAGATTTTTTGTTCATTTTTAAATTTTATTAATTTCACTTTAATCACTTTATATCCCCATAAACTCCTCCTCCTCCCCTCCTAATCCCACTTTCCCTCCTCCTTCTTCACACATGCCCCTCCTCAAGTCCACTGATAGGGGAAGTCTTCCTCCCCTATCATATTCTTGCCTACCTTATCAGGTCTCAACAGGAATGGCTACACTTTTTTTCTCTGTGTCCTGGAAAGGCTGCAACTCCCAGGAGTAGTTGATCCTACTCCTGAGCCATCCACTGAGTTTATGTCAAAGACAGCCCCTGTTACCCTTATTAGGGGACTCATAAGGAGACAGATACTTATGGGCTAACTCTGAGCAGGGGTTCTAGCTGTTCTTCATGCATGGTCCTTGGTTGGAACAGGACCCCCTAGGCCCATATTTTTTGGCTCAATTGGCCTCCTTGTGGAGGGCCTCTCTCATCCAGGTCTTTCTATCTCCTGAATTTTCCATTTGAGTCCATGCTGTCTGCGAAAAGTTTGACTATGAGTCTAACCATCTACTTCAATACACTGCTATGTATATTTCTTCAGAGGCCCTCTCTGGTTGTTTCCTGCCCTGTTCCCTATCTCCTCCCATTACCGATGTTTATCCTATTTGCCCTTCTGGATGAGAATTAAGCATCTTCCCTAGGGTCCTCTCTGTTGTTTAGATCAATTAAGACTATAGATTTTAGTATTTTTAATCCTATACTATACAACTAATATCCACTTATAGGGAGTATACAACATGAGTGTCTTTCTGCTTCTGGATACCTCACTCAGGATGATCTTTCTACTTGCATCCATTTGCCTGCTAATTTTCTTGTTTTTAATTGCTGAGTAGTATTGCATTGTGAAATGTACCACAATTTCTGTATCCATTCTTCAGCTGTGAGAAATCTAGGTTGTTTCTAGACTTTAGCTATTATAAAAAAAAACTGTTATGAGTATAGATGAGCAAATATCCTTGTTGTATGGTTGATAATCTACTAAATATATGCCCAGGAGTGGTAAAACTGAATATTGAAATAGCACTATTAACAAATTTCTGAGAAAGCACCAGATTGCTTTCCAAAGTGGTTGTACAAGTTTACATTCCCATCAGCAATGGAGGAGGGTTCCCTTTTCTCCACATCCAGTCCAGCTTGTATTTCAGATGATGTGATAGTATACATAAATAACCCTAAAAATTCAACCAGGGAACTCCTACAGTTGATAAACACCTTCAGCAAAATGGATGGATACAAAATTAAATTAAAAAATTCTGAAGCCCTCCTGTATACAAAAAACAAATGGGTTCAGAAAGAAATTAGGGAAACAAAACCCCTTCACAAAAGCTACAAATAACATAAAGTACCTTGGTGTGACTCTAATCAAGCATGTGAAAGACTTATATGAAAAAAAGAACTTCAAGGAAGATATCAGAAGATTTCCCATGCTCCAGGATTGGTAGGATTAACATAGTAAAAATAGCCACTCTACCAAAAGAAATCTAAAGACACAATGCAATTCCAATCAAAATACCAGCACAACTCATTACAGACCTTGAAAGAGCAATTCTCAGTTTCATATGGAAAAACCAAAAACCCAGAATTGATTAAAAAAAATGCCTGTACAATAAAAGATTTTCTGGAGGTATTTTCATCGAAGATCCCAAGTAGTACTATAATGCAACAGTAATAAAAAAATGGCATGGTACTGGCACCTGTACTTTAAATCTTGAAGGGGTGTGCATCTACTCATTAATCAATTATTATTAAATTATATCAAGAAGCTGAGAGAAAAAAACAAATATAGAGGATTCAATTGCTGTCTCAGTTACAGGCCCAACATGAGGGTGCCCAGGCAGCCAATGCTACCTTGGGCTATTATTTTGGCTCATCAACCTTGAAACATCCCTTGCTTTACTATTAATAATATAGTTTTCTTAACTTTAAATTGTTCTCTAAGATTTTTTACATCAGAGCCATTAGCAAAAACATCTTCCCTGACCTTGTTAAACAATATATTTTTCCAAATTCTTTCTAAGTATAATGGTCATTGATAACAATCTATATCTATGGCTCCTTTCAAGGACACTGGTTAATTCATTAATCTCCTCCTGTAAACATGTGAAAGGAGATCAAGCAATGTTAATTTTAAATGCCAGTGATATTGCCCAGTGATGGGCTAGAAGCCTCCTTAGAGTTTTCATACAACTCATGTTATGAGGAATATGGGCATCATAAGGGCAACAAGCAGAGATATGCTACATAAGAACACAAAGTCCTCAGGAAAATCAGTTCTTGGGATTATGCTTCTCCAAGACAAACTCATCGTAAGTATGCTAACAGGGAGCCACATTCCATGAGATCTATAGCTGTTTTGCTGTTGCTACTGCATGGCTCTTGACAGTGGCAGGAAGCCAAAATAGTTTGCCTATAGATGGGTAAGGGGGCATGAGGTTAGCTCAGGCCCTGAGAAGGAGAATTCAGGGTATTGCATGGGCTGTAGTAGCCTGGACGACCAGATAACATGGAAGGAGTGAAGGATTGCTGGGAGAAAATAGCAGGTAGATTTGATTTGATATGTTAACTAGGAACCTCTGCCATTAGTTCCAGGTTTGAATCCTACTTTTATGGTAACCTAAACTTCAGAGAGAGAAGCATGGTCTCCATTGGATAATGATCTTCAAGTGAGCTCACAGGGAAGAAAGGTGACAAAGACAAAGATTATGTTTTTTCTTTTCTTTCTATATCTTTTTCTTCTCTTTGAGGGAGGACAGTTACCCAAACTAGACTCAATTTTTTGCTTTTTATTTTGTTTTTCTTACTATTTTTTATTTTATTGTTTTTATTTTTTTCACAATTTATTCATTATATATGCTGATTGAAGGTCACTCCCTCAATTCCTACTGGTCCCACCCTCCCTCCATCTTCCCACATACCCTTTCCCTAGACCACTCAAAAGGAGAGTTCCTCTCCTATGCCATCCACCCATATATTATCAGAACAGTACTCAGCTATTAAAAACAGAGAAATAAAATTTCTGCTCTTATTTCTTTTCCATAGGCCACTGTACTCACCTCAGAGGATTTCATACCATGAAGCTTGCCTGCAACCTTACTGTGAATAAAAAACTAAGTATAACTCATTTTAAAGAGTCCTACTCCAAGACACTATTGATTGATCATCTCACATGCAGAAACATGTGAACTTTGAAATGCTATGATGTCTGAAACATTTTATCACAGGCATTTCAGAGAATGTGATTGTCTTGCTGCCTGGAGGGCTGGTTCCCACCAGCCCAGGAAGCCATAAGGGGCAGAAGATGATTAGCATAAAGCTTGGAAAGCCCGCAAGCATAACAGTGGTCAGCCACTCTGGGAACCACCTTAGAAAGTAGGTTCAACTTTAATTCCAGAAAACAGAAAACAGAGGCTTATATCCCTTGGGGAGTGCCTGGGATGCTCCAAGCATAGGTGTAGATAATTGTTTAATGCTAGGCAATTCAATGATGCCCGATTTGCATTAAACAGCACATTCCTATTATATGAATAAGAACAAGGACACAGATCCAAAGTATCCTATATTTGAAGGGAGGGGAGAGTTATCAGTGATCTGTGTCAAAGGCCATCTATCAAATTTGATTGGTGGTGTCTATGTCTAAAGACATTCTCTAGATGAAGTCAGGCAGAGAAAACTCACCCTTGACATGGTTACACATCTACTCCAGAAGCAGGTTCATACATGGAAAAGAAAGCCTCCTCCCTCATATCTCAAAATTCAGGGTGGGTTGTGATGTTTTTCAACAGTACCCCTGAAATAATAGGTATGTGTACACAAAGAAACTTCTACAGGCTACCGCTGATACTCTCAGAGAACTTCCTGGCTGGTGTTAGTTCACCATTCCCTACATATTCATCCACTGGACTAAAAGTTTCTTGTGTAAAGTGAGGCAATTGAAAACAATAAATGTTGAGAATCAGGATTATAAGTAAGTCTCCCCTAAACACCTTATTATATAGTACTGTTGCATGTAATTGATATTCACCATTCATTGTATTCTTTTTAAAAATAAGTTTATTTACTTTAAATTCCAATCGTAGTTCCCCTCCCTTCTCTCCCCCAGTACT
This sequence comes from Meriones psammophilus, assembly GCA_036365155.1. Classification (NCBI taxonomy): domain Eukaryota; kingdom Metazoa; phylum Chordata; class Mammalia; order Rodentia; family Muridae; genus Meriones; species Meriones psammophilus. The sequence continues at coordinate 40,705 of JAEOAE010001079.1, forward strand.
ACCCTCCATTCCTATTCCCCCTATTCCCTTTCCTCTCCAGAAAACGGAGGTCATTTCTATTGAGCTAGTTTTACAGTTCTGTTGGATCTCAGTGGATCAAAGTACACAAAGGCCTTTCCACATTGCTTATACTCACAGAATCCCTCTCCAGTAAAGATACTTTTATGATAATGATGACTCTAGATTTGTGCAAGGCCTCACAATTTTAACACATTCATAAGTTTTTCCTCAATTATGAATCCTTTCATGATGATGAAGATTATACAAATGTGGAAGGGTTTCACCATGTTAAAAACACTCACAGGCTTTCTGTACATTAGGATTTCTTTCATGAGTGTGGTGATTTTTCTGAAGTCCAAAAGTTTTTTTCACATTGGTTACAGTTAGACATCTTTCCAGTATGTGTTCCTTTATGTATTAGGAGATGTTATGTGCAAAGGCTTTACCACATAGTTGTATTCATATATTTTCCCTCCAGAATGTGTTGTTGTCTTAGGAGATGACTAACTTACAAAGGCTTTATCACACTAATTACCCTCAAAAGGTTTCTCTGCAGTGTGTGTTCTTTTATGGCTTATAAGATTACTGTTTCATGTAAAGGCTTTACCACACTGGTTACATTCATAAGGTTTCTCTCCAGTGTGTGTTCTTTTATGCCTTATAAGAGTACTGATTTCTGCAAAGGCTTTACCACACTGGTTACATTCATAAGGTTTCTCTCCAGTGTGTGTTCTTTTATGGATTAAGAGAGCACTGTTTTGTGCAAAGGCTTTACCACACTGGTTACATTCATAAGGTTTCTCTCCAGTGTGTGTTCTTTTATGGATTAAGAGAGCACTGTTTTGTGAAAAGGCTTTACCACACTGGTTACATTCATAAGGTTTCTCTCCAGTGTGTGTTATTTTATGGCTTATGAGATGACTGTTTTGTGCAAAGGCTTTAACACACTGGTTACATTCATGCGGTTTCTCTCCAGTGTGTATTCTTTTATGCCATATGAGATTATTCTTCGCTGCAAAGGATTTTCCACACTGGTTACATTCATAAAATTTCTCTCTAGTATGTGTTCTTTTATGCCGCATGAGATGACTGTTTTTTGCAAAGGCTTTACCACATTGATTACATTTGTAAGACTTCCCTCCTGTGTGTGTTCTTTTATGCTGTATGAGAACAGTTATATAGCTGAAGGCTTTACCACATAGAGTGCATTTAAAGGGTTTCTCTCCAGTATGACTGCTTTCATGCCTGCAAAGAAAATTGGCACATGTGAAAGATTTACCACAGTCATTTCATTACACTAATAAATATATTTATCTATATGAATTAAATTCATAATTTGGTCTAATGGTAAAGAAGAATCAAATTTTAAAGTTTTATCACTTTATTTACATTCACGGTATTCCCCTTCATTATGGGTATTTTTGAAGATCCCTGTGGTGGTAAGAGCATTTGTTATGTGGATCACTTTTATAGCATAATTTTTCTATAAGAGGTTTTCTCCTATATATGAAGAGTATTGTAAGAATTCAGAGTTTTACCACAGCAATCACATTCACAAATTTTCATACTGTATGAATGATACTTCATTTACAAAGTGAGCCAAGACAAGCAGAAGTTCCAAATTCCTAGTATTCATAGTCATTTTCAGCAATATGAGTTTGCTGAGAATTCTCAGTGAAGTTGCAAAACCAATTAACAGTAACCATTTATCACATTCAGAAAATTTACTCACAGTGGGGACTACTACCAAATCAATTGTTCTTGGAAAAACACAGGGACACAGCTTCTTTCAATATCCCTATGCTCATGTGTCTTAAAATCATTTTGACATATGATATACCAGTTTAATTTACAAAAATAATAAGGACTCCCACATTGAATTAACACAGTTTGTTTTTTGTGCATCATAGATTTGTCATACAGGGATTAAGGTTTCTCCACAACAATATTCTTGATTCTCATAAGCTGCTCATTTCACTAAACTTTACAATGTTACTGCACGAAAATGAGTAACACTGGTTCTACTATGAAAGTTTTGCTTATTAGTAGGGTTTGGACACATACTGATCACCAATTCAGTGTGCATACCTCTTACAATATCTGAGTAGATAGAATGAGACTAAACAGATTGGCAGTTCAAGTCAGTAGCTGTAATGTCCATATGATTCAAATGGTATTTTTGTTATTTTATTTTCTTCTATCTTAGGGGAGTGCCTTGTAAACACAAATCAGATACCTGACATTGAAGTACATGGAATTATGAGATTTTAATGATCATCAGTACACTTAAAGCAGTGCTGTTTTTACACTGTTGCTTTTCTGTAAAACTTCCAGGACACAGCCATGTGTGCTGGTACATGCCTTCAATCCCAGCACTTGTGGAGGCAGAAGCAGGCAGATCTGTGTGATTTTGAGGTCAGGCTTGTCTAACAAGCAAGTCTAAGAAAGTCACAGATACCCAGAAAAAAAATCTATTTCAAAAAACAGAAAATAAAAAGCATCCAATAAACAAACAAACAAACAAAAAACACCAAACTTCTAGGACACATTAAAATTTAAGATTTATATCTTTGTCAACATGCACATAAAGTTACCTTTTATTACTTGTAGAACTTTGAAAATGATCTTCAATATTATGGTCATCCCAATTGTAGCCTAAAACATAGTATGAGAAAATATATATTATTGGAAATATCATGTTATTATTAAGGCAAAACTTAAATCACTATCTTCTGTGACCCTTAGAAACATGCCTGATTTATTTACCGCATTCCTCCTCATTCTCAATTGGAATTACAGAAGAGGATCAATAACAAAGTAAAATTTGTCTCTTTATTTTAAAAGTGAAAGAAAAATTGCAATCTTACCTATAGCAGTGAGGTTTTCACAGGTCTCTAGCATCACAACTTTGTAGAGTTGCTTCTGGGAAGGTTCCAGCAAGGCCCACTCTTCTTGGCTGAATTTCACATGCACATCATTGAAGGTCACCGAATTCTAAAATATGCCATATATTTGTACAACAGAAACAGTGGCAACAATATAATTTATACATCATTGTCAATATAATCATATAATTCTACTGCTTCTTCTATTTATTTTCTGACACAGAAGTGCGAATGTTATACAGTTGGGTGCTGTGTTTGATGTGAAGTAGGGGAGGTGAAAAAGCATAAAGGTTAGATTGAAAAAAAAAAAAAAAGGCCTGTTTCAAAAACCTGTGTTTCATCAGTTTGTAAGACATGAATATAAAGTAGCCATTAGTTGGATTCTTGAGCAATCTATGAATCATCTTCAGTTACTTGGGTGAGTATGTCAGGACCCTGTCATGATACAAGTGGAAGGACAAAACACAGTCATATTTTATATAGCAACAAATGAGATGTGTTGATCAGGGGACACTGAACAGATGGGTAACATCAGTCAAAAGACAACATGGTACTGAATATTATGTTTTGACCAGGGCTCAGGGATGTGGCATATCAGTATGTGAAGAGGGGGGCTCATATATTTGTGGAAGGGAAAGTGGACTACAGTGAATACATGGATAAAAATAATGTGAGTGGCAAGCAACAACAATCATAGCCAATAACACCATATTTCTGAGTGACCAGACAAAAGAAAAGGAATAGAACACATGATTATTCTTTGATCATTGTTTTGTATATCCTCCTTACTAAATAATGTAGTCTATAGATTAAAAATTAAGATTAAAACTTTTCTATTGAAAAGAAGTGTTAATGTTATCACTAAGTCATTTTAGAAGAAAATGGAATAACAAGTTTTAACTGTATCATATCTGAACTTTTTGAAGAGGATATAGCTTTGGAATAGACATGGCAATTAATGTGGACAAAGACAAACAGAGAGAAGAGTGTGAAATAGAGAGACAGAGACACACACACAGAGAAATTAACAGATGAGCAATACTAAGTACAGATCAGAGAAATTTATTAACAGTTACTAACTACAAAAAAATGGTGGACAAACTGGGTGTATTCTGTCATGCCTTCAATTCCATCACTCAGGAGGCAGACGCAGGTGTATCTTATTGAAATGGTTGTCAGCATTGTCTATTCAAAGAGTTCTAGGACAGCCAGACCTATATAGTAAGACAGAGCCTCCTCTAAATGTCAATCAAACACAAAATATTGAAAGAACTCAGAGGTCTTTACTGAAGCTTCTACAAGGAATTATACATTCACTCCTGTTGTATATTTATTCTCCAGAAATCTGCACTGCCCCAGCTTCAACTGTAACTTCAATGATATCTTCCTAAAAGGGAATGCATGTTTAAACAGCTAAAAATAGAAAGATGAAAATATTAACAATGTAAATGCTGATCATAAATAAGCACATAAAACAGGACAGATGGCTCAGCAGTGAGGAGATCTTGCTGCTCTTTCAAATAATTGGGCTCAATTGTCAGTGATTACCTGGGACCCACTACTATCAATTGCTATTAGTTCATGAGTTCTGAAGACATCTTCAGACTACTGTGAGGATTAGGCACACTAGAGGTGCATATTCATGCATACAATCAAAATATTCATATTCAATAAAAGTTAAAAATAGATCCCAGATGGCTGGGCTGTTTGCATACTGTGTCTGATAAGCTGAGTAGCAGAGACTTCATGGCGTCCAATAGTTGGATCTGTTGGTCCCAACTGACTGTGTTTCAAATGTAAAAAGAAAACCAACGATGAGGGAAACAATCATGTCCAACCTCAGAGCACCCAGCTAATCTCTGGGAAAGTTCCTGGGATGTTGCAGCAGGAATAAGGTTTTCAAGCAAATGGACCCAAGAAGCAAGCAGGAGTAGATATTCTAATATCTAATAAAATAGACTTTCAACCAAAATTATTTGAAAGGGATGAGGAAGGGGGGAATCCAAGATGGCAGTGCCAGGAGGACATTGGTTCTGAGGAGTAGGACAGCAATGTTGGTATAGCAACTAAAAGACTGAACTCTGGGCCCTAAAACAACAAATATCCTTTTTCCCAGGTGAGAGGAAACTCCACGGTGTGGGAGTCAGTCAGGTCCACTCTCAGGTCACTCAGCGAGAACTTGGAAGATATCCTGGGTCGCAGGATACACCTTTGTGTCCTGATAACTTTTCCAGACTAAATTATATTCTCCAGGGCACCAGAGACTGGGAGCCCCAGTCTATAAAGAAACAGGGAAGAAGAAAGCAGGACTGACCTCAGGTCACCCAGTCTATCCCTGGAAAGGTCCTGCAGACCGGTGGGTCTACAGCTGTCAGGCCTGAGTGTGCCACCAGCTGCTAGCCCTGCATGCCCTACTCTCCATCACAGAACTGTGTGCCCCAGGACACTAGAGGCTGGGTTTCCCTGTCTGGAGAAAACCCCACAGGCAGGGAAACATCAGGTTCCAGATTAGAGAACTCAGCCAACTCCCCACACACACACTACATCCACCATACACAGGAACATTCTTCGAAAATTTCTCAGATTCTTTCCCAGTCACCAGATTGGAGCCTTCATTGGCAAGTTCCTACGCATTCTATACACTACATCAAACACAACAGACTGAGTCTTCCTATTGAAAGAAAACCCAAAGGTGGGGGAAATATCTGGCCCTACCTCAGGACACCTAGCTCCAGAAAAGTTTCTGGTTATCCACAGGCTCCTACTCTAGCCTCCTGCTGTACACATGAGAGTGGTTCTTACCTGCCACTGATTACCACTTGGGTACTGGGGCACAGAGCTCCAAACTGAGACCTACAGAAGCCTGGGTTACCTGAGATCAACCCCAGATACTGCTCCAAGGAACAACCAGTTATCCCTAACTAAACTGAACAAGCCACAGGGCACTCAGGTTACAGCAGCAGCTCACTACATTTACAGCAAGAAACACAGTAGCAGGGCAGCTGTCTCCAGAACTTCTATGGGTGAGAGGATAGCCCCTTTTACTAACAAAGGCAACAATTACTACTCAGGTCTGTACGCCTGAGATGAGCTGTGGCAATTCCTGAAAAACACCTGCCATTCAGTGACCATACCTAAAAAACGGAGGAGAGCTCCTTTGGGAAAAATCATCTTCCTGCCAAGGGGATTCGACCCACCACAGGATTCCAGGAAGTACCAGAAACTAACATCCAACACCTAGGATATCCCAATGGGTAGAGGCCAGTGTAAAAGCTCAAACAACAAAAGACAAAGCAATATGGCATCTCCAGAACCTAGTTATTCAGGAGCAAGCAGCCCTGGATACACCAGCATAAAGAAAATTTCAGGCCAATCTCTCTTCTGAACATTGATGAAAAAATACTCAACAAAATACTTTGCAAACCCAATACAAAAACACATCAAAAGTATCATCCACTACAACAGAGTAGGCTTCAGGCCAGGTATGCAGGGGTGGTTCAATATGCAAAAATCTATGGATATGATCCACCATATTAACAAATTGAAAGAAAAATAAACACATGATAATCTCCTTAGATGCTGAAAAAGCTTTTGAAAAAATCCAGCATCCATTCATTTTTAAAATATTGGAGAGATCAGGGATACAGGGCATATACCTAAACACAGTAAAGGCGATATACAGAAAACATATAGCCAACATCAAACTGAATGGAGAGAAACTTAAACAATCCCACTGAAATCAGGGACAAGGCAAGGCTGCCCCCTCTCTCCATATCTCTTCAACATAGTTCTCCAAGTCCTTGCTAGAGTAATAAGACAATTAAAGAAGATCAAGGGGATACAAATGGGAAAGGAAGAAGTCAATGTATCACTATTTGCAGATGATATGATAGTTTACCCGAGTGACCCCAAAAATTCTACCAGGGAACCCCTAAAGCTGACAAACACTTTCAGCAATGTGGCTGGATACAAAATCATCTCAAAAAATAAGTAGCCCTCCTGTATACAAAAGACAAAAGTTCTGAGAAAGAAATTAGGTAAACAACAACCTTCACAATAGTCAAAAAGGATATAAAGAACCTTGGTGTGACCCTAACCAAGCAAGTCAAAGACTTGTATGAAAAAAAATTCAAGTCTCTAAAGAAAGAAATAGAAGAAGATATCAGAAGATGGAAAGATCCCTCATGCTCATGGCTTGGCAGGAATAACACAGTAAAAATGGTCCTCTTACCAAACGCAATTTACAGATTTGATGTAATTCCCATCAAATTACCAACACAATTCTTTACAGACCTTGAAAGAAAAATTTCCAACTTCATATGGAATAACAAGAAACCCAGAATTGCTAAAACAATATTCCATAATAAAAGATCTTCTGGAGGTATCTCCATCCCTGATCTCAAGCTGTACTATAGAGCAACAGTAATAATAACTGCATGGTACTTGCATATACACCAACTAGTGGATCAACGGAATCGGATAGAAGTCCCAGAAATACAGCCACACACTATGGACTCCTGATTTTTGACAAAGATGCCAAAACCATACAACGGAAAAAAGATAGCATCTTCAACAAAAGGTGCTGGTCTAAATGCATGTCTACATGTAGGAAAATGCAAATAGATCCATATTTATCACTCTGCACAAAACTAAAGTTCAGGTGGATCAAAGACCTCAGTATAAAACCAGACATACTAACCCTGTTAGAAGAAAAAGTGAGGAAGAGCCTTGAACTCATTGGAACAGGAGACAATTTCCTGAACAGAAATTCAACAGTACAGGTTCTAAGAGCAACAATAAATAAATGGGACCTCATGAAACTGAAAAACTTCTATAAGTCAAAGGAAACTGTTGTCAAAACAAAACCACTGCCTGCAAGTTGGGAAAGGATCTTCAACCCTATATCTGACAGAAGGTTAATATCCAGTATTTATAAAGATTTCAAGAAGTTAAACACCAACAAATCAAGTAACCCAAATTAAAAAAAAAAATGGGGTACAGAGCTAAACAGAGAATTCTCAATAGAGGAATATAGAATGGCAGAGAAACACTTAAAGAAATGTTCAACATTCTCAGTCATCAGGGAAATGCAAATCAAAACTACCCTGAGATTTCACCTTACACCCATCTAAATGACTAAGACAAATAACTCAAGTGACAACTCATGCTGGATAGGATTTGGAGAAAGGATAACCCTCCTTCATTGCTGATGGTAATGTAAACTTATACAACCACTTTACAAATCAACCTGGCACCTTCTCAGACAATTAGGAATAGCGCATCCTCAAGATCCAGCTAAACCACTCCTAAGCATATATCCTAAGCATATATCCAAAAGGCGCTCAAGTATACAACAAGGACATCTGCTCAACTATGTTTGTAATAGCTTTATTTGTAATAGCCAGAAGCTGGAAACAGCACAGATGGCCCTCAGTTGAGGAATGAATACAGAAATTATGGTATATCTATACAATGGAATGAAAAACAAGGAAAACATGAAATTTGCAGGTAAATGGTGGGAACTGGAAAAGATCATCCTGAGTGAGGTATCCCAGAAGCAGAAAGACTCTCAGGGTATATACTCACTCATAAGTGGATATAGGATATAAAATATAGGATAAAAATACTAAAATCTGTACACCTAAGAAGTTAATCAGGAAGGAGTATACTGGCTAAGATGCTCAAACCCCATGAAGAAAGGCAAAGAGGTTGGACATCAGATGAGGGAGAATACAGGGACAGGACAGGAGCCTACCACAGAGGGCCTTTGAAAGGCTCTACTCTTCAGGGTGTCAAGGCAGCTGCTGAGACTCATAGCCAAACATTAAGCAGAGTACAGGGAATCTTAAGGAAGAACAGGGAGATAGTAAACCTGGATAGCACAGGAGCTCTACAAGGACAGTAACAGTTCCAAAATTCTGGGCACAGGGGTCTTTTTTGAAACTGATGTGCCAGCCAAGGACCACTCATGGAGATGGCCTGAAACCCCTGCACAAAAGGTAGCCTATGGAAGTTCAGTATCCAAGTGGGCTTCATAGTAATGGGGACAGGGACTGACTCTGACAGGAACTCATTGGCCTGCTCTTTGACCACCTCCCATTGAGAGGGGATCAGCCTTGCCAGGCCACAGAAGACAATGCAGCCACTCCTAATGAGACCTGATAGACTAGGATCAGAGTGAAGGGGAGGAGGACCTCCTTTATCAGTGGACTGGGAAAGGGATAGGGGTGGGAAAGATGGAGGTGGGATTGGGAGGGGAGGAAGGAGGGAAGTACAGGGGGGATACAAAGTGAATGAACTGTTATTAATAAAAAATTTAAAAAGAACACAATAAAATGTTGAAAGATTTTTTTAAAACTATGCTGTTACACATACTTTCAACCTTTGAAAATATTGCCTGATATCAGTTATTGCTCCTAAATAAAAATAAATAAATAAATAAATAAATAAATAAATAAATAAATAGAAATGAGGAAGGATACTTCATACTCATCAATGGAAAATTCCACCAAGATGGCATCTGTATTCTGAGCAACAATGCCCCAAATACAAGGACACCCACATTTGTAAAAGAAACATTAATAAAACTTAAAGAACATATCAATCACCTTACATTAATAGTGGGAGAGGTCGACATGTCACTATCATCAAGGGACAGAGCAATGGAAAAGGTCTTAAACTGAGAGATAATGACACAAATGGAGGTCATGAATCAAATGAACCTAACAGATATCTAGAGAATTTTTTAACCCAAACAGAAAAGAATCTATCTTCTTTCAGCACCTCCTGGACACTTTTCCAAAACTGAACATACAGTAGGTCACAAACCAGGTCTCAACAGATACAATAAGATTGAAATAATATCTTGTATCCTATCAGACTATGATGGACTAAAGATGGACGTCAACAATAACAGAAATAACAAAAAGCCTACACACACGTGGGAACTGAACAACTCCCTACTCAATGAAATCTAGGTCAGGGAAGAAATAAAGAAAGAACTTCCTACAATTCAATGAAAATTAAGGTACCTCATACCCAAACTGCAATGAAAGCAATCCTAAGAGGACTTTTAATAGCACTAAAGGCCTTCATAAGCTATTGGAGACATACCATACAAGCAACTGAATGGCACACTTGCAAGCCCTAGATAAAAGAAGCAAACACACTCAACAGGAGTAGACTACTAGAACTAACCAAACTCAGGGCTGAAATCAATACATTAGAAACAGAGAGAATAATTCAAAGAATCAACAAAACCAAGAGCTAGTTCTTTGAGAAAATCAAATACATAGACAAACTCTTAGTCAAACTAAGTAAATGGCAGAAAGACACTATCCAAATCAACAGTCTGAAAGGAAGAGAGAGAGAGAGAACAGACACTGAGAAAATCCAAAAAACCATTAGATTTTATGTCAAAAACCTATATGCTGTATTATTTAAAAATCTAAATGAAATATACAATTCTCTTGTTAGATTCCACTTACCAAAGTTGAACCAAAATCAAGTAAAGATATTAGTCTTTTACTGCCTAAGGGAATAGAAGAAGCCATCTAAATACTTGCAACCAAAAAAAGCCAAGAGCGAGATGATTTCAGAGCAGAATTCTACAAGACCATCAATGAAGAGTCAATATCGATATTCTTCAAATTATTCCACAAAATAGAAATGGACGCAACATGACCAAACTCCTTTTGTAAGACCACACTCACCTTGATAAATCCTCAAAGACCCCCAAAAAGAAAGAGAACTTCAGACTAATCTCTTTTATGAACAATGATGCAAAAATACTCAATAAAATAATTGCAAACCAAATCCAAGAACATGTCAAAGATATCATCCACCATTACCAAGTAGGCTTCATCCCAGGCATGCAGGGATAGTTCAGTATAGGGAATCTTAATCCGTCATATAAACAACAAAAAAAAAAAAAAAAAACAGGATCATTTCCTTAGATGCTGAAAAAACATTTGACAATATCCAACAGTTATTCTTGTTTAAAGTCTTGGAGAGACTGGGGACAGAGGCACAGATCTAAAAATAGTAAAGACAATATACAGCAATCCTATAGCTAACATCAAACTAAATGGAAAGAAAGTTAAATCAATTCCACTGAAATCAGGGACAAGACAAGGCCACACACTCTCTCCAAATCTCTTCAGTACAGTACTCAAAGTCCTATCTAGGGCAATAAGACAACTAAAGGAGATCAAGGGGATACAAATTGATAAGGAAGAAGTCAAAGTATTGCTATTCACATATATAACAGTATATAAAAGTGACTTAAATATTCTACTGTAGGGAACTCCTACAGTTGAAAAAACACTTTATCAAAGTGGTTGGATATAAAGTTAACTCAAAAAAAATCAGTAGCACTCCTGGATACAAAAGACAAATGGACTGAGAAAGAATTAGGAGAAAAACACCCTTCACAATAGGCAGGAAAAAAAAAAACACATAATGTATCTTGGAGTTATCCTCAACAAGCAAGTGAAAAACCTGCATGAAAAAAAAAAAAAAAAAAAAAAAAACCTCTGAAGAAAGAAATTGAAAAAGATACCAGAAAATAGAAATATCTCTCATACTCGTGGATCAGTAAGATCAACATAGTAAAAATTGCCATCGTACCAAAAACAATCTACAGATTCAATGATATTCCCATCAAAATATCAAAACAATTCAATAAGGAAATTTAAAGAACAATTCTCAGCTTCATATGAAAAAATAAAAAAGCCAGAATAGCTAAAACAATCCTGTACAATAGGAGATCTTCAGTAGGTATCACCATTCTTCATCTCAAGGTCTATTATAAATCAACAGTAATAAAAACTGCACGGTACTGGAATAAAAACAATCAGTGGATCAATGGAATTGAAGTGAAGACCCATAAATAAACCCACACACCTATGGCCGCTTGATTTTTGACAAAGAAGCCAAAACCATGCAATGGAAAAAGGACAGCATCTTCAACAAATGGTGCTGGTCTAACCTGAAGTTTACATGTGGAAAAATGAAAATAGATCCATATGTATCACCCTGCACTAAACTGCAGTCCAAGTTGTTCAAAGACCTCAACATAAAACCAGATACACTAAATCTGTTAGAAAAAAAAAGTGGAAAAGATCCTCAATCTCACTGGCATAGAAGGTAACTTCTTCAACAGAACACAAAGAACACTTGCTCTAAGATCAAGAATTAATGAATAGGATCTCATGAAACAAAAAGCTTCTATGAAGCAAAGAACTCTGTCAATAGAACAAAATGACCACCTACACCCTGACAAAAGATTTTCATCAACCCTACATACAACTGAAAGAGCTAATAAACAATATATATATATATATATAAAGAACTCAATAAATTAAACTCCGACAATCCAAATAATCCAATTTAAAACTGGGGTACAGAACTATACAAAGATTTCTCCACAGAGGAATATCAAATGGTGGACATTAAATGCTCAAAATATGTACTCATCATGGAAATGCAAATGACATTCCATCTTAAACCCATCATGGCTAAGGACAAAACATGAAGTGACAGCAAGCTAGTGAGAATGTGGAGAAAGAATACTCCTCCATTGCTGGTGGGAGTGCAAACTTATACAACCACTTTAAAAATCAATCTGATGCTTTCTCAGAAAATTGGAAATAGTGTTACTTCAAGACCCAGCTGTACCATTCCTGGGCATATATCAAAAAGATGCTCCACAATTCAACAAAGATATTTGCTCAACTGTGTTGATAGCATCTATATTCATAATAGCCATAACAGGGAAACAAACTGCATGTCTCCCAACCAAACCATTGTTTTACAGAAATCGTGGTACATTTACACAATGGAATGCACCTTGGGTATTAAAAAAAAAAGAAACTATAAAATTTTCAGGCAAGTCGATGGAACTAGAAATGATCATCCTAAGTGAGTTATTCCAAAACCAGAAAGACATGCATGGTATTTACTCATTTGTAAGTGGATAAGGGCCATAATATAGGATAAACATACTACAATCCAAAGATCTAAAGGAGCTAAATCAAAAGGAAGACCCTACGGAGGATGGTCAATTTTTATTAAAAAGGGAAAATAGAATTTACACCAGAAGTGACTGAGGAGAGGGAACAGGATGAGAGCCTAATCTTTCCTCCAAAAGATTCTACCCAGCAGGGGTTCAAAGCAGATGCTAAGACTCACAGCCAAACTTTGGGTAGAGCACAAAGAATCATAGAAAAGAGTAGGGGGATAGAAAGTAGAAAGACCTAGTCCTGGCAGGACCTCCATAAGAAGACCAACAAGGACAACAAATCTGGGCCCATGGGGACTTGCAGAGATTGATGCACCCACCAAAGGCCATTCATGAAAAGGAACCAGACAACTGCTCAGATGTAGCTGATAGGCATCTTAGTCTCATGTGGGATCCATAGTAAGAAGAGTAGGGGCTGGCTCTGACATGGACTCTGTTGCCTGATCTTTGATCACTTCCCCCTGATAGAGGGGTCATTGCCATAACACAAAGGAAGAAAATGCAGATATTCCTAGTGAGCCTTGATAGGCTGGATTCAGATGGTAGGAGAGGAAGCCTCTCCTTATCTGAGAATTGGAAATGTGATACGGATGAAAGAGGAACAGAGGGGTGAAAACAGGAAGAGACAAGGGAGGGGGTTAAAATTGAACGTATGGCGGGAGTCTACCGCAGAAAGCATCTGAAAGACTCTACCTAGCAGTGCTCCAAAATAGATACTAAGACTCACAACCAAACCTTCGGCAGAGTGCAGGGAATCATATGAAAGAAGGGGAGTTTGATGTGGAGAGGATAGGAACTCCACAAGGACCAAACGTATCTGGGCACAGGGTCTTTTCTGAGATGGACACTCAACCAAAGTCCATGAGAGGATAAAATCTAGAACCTCTGCTCAGATGTGACCCGTGATAGCTCAGTAATCAATTGGTTTCCCACAGTAAGGGGAACAAGGACTATTTCTAACATGAACTCAATGACTGGCTCTTTGACCTCCCAACCTCCCAAGGGAGGAGCAGTACTGTTAGGCCACAGAGGAAGACTTTGCAGCCAGTCCGGAAAATACCTGACAAAAGCGAGTCATATGAAAGGGGAGGAGGTCCTCCCCTATTAGTGGACTTGGAAAGGGACAGGGAGGAGATGAGGGAGGGAGGGTGGAAATGGGGAGGTGGGGAGGGAATGAGGGATACAGCTGGGATACAGAATTAACAAAATGTAACTAATGAGAAAAATAAAATTATGGAAGAAAAAAAAAATTGGGATCTTAAGTGGATAAATTATTTTTAATTTTTATTCATTTATTTATTACAATTTATTCACTTTGTATACCCACTGTAGCCCCCTCCACCATCTCCTCCCAGTCCCACCCACTCTCCTTCTTCTCCCCCTATGCCCTTTCCATATTCTCCTGATAGTGGAGGAACTCATCCTCTTCTATCTGACCCTAGTTTATCAGGTCTCATTAAGGATAGCTGCACCATATTCTTCTGCGGCCTCACAAGGCTGCACCCCCCAGGAGGAGGTGTTCAAAGAGCCGAGTTCATGTCAGAGAATAAATTATAGAAAAACAAATTTAAATTAAAACAAATAAAGTTTGAATAAAATAAATAGATAAATAAAGTCTAAAAAAATCAAATACAACAGGTAGAAAGAATGTCACACATCTGCAATTCAAAAAGCTCAGAAAGCTCAGGCACTGTTAGTGTCATGAATGCATGCCACCCTAAGAAATTAAATATACTTTCTGCCAAATTTCAAATGCAAGATGTTGATGAAGATCAGCACAATAACCTATGCTTACATATACAAAACAAAACAAAATAAATACCTAAAACCCTATATTCCAGGCTCAGCAGCCAAAGATGTTGATGTTGATTCCAGGCACGTTGGCCTAGATTTAAGCCCAACACTCGACTGGAGTTAGAGCTGTAAGTTCAAAACCAGCCTGGTCTACATACAAACTTTCAGGACAGGCAGGGCTACACAGAAACTTTTTCTTCAATGTCAAAAACAGAAACATCGTTTTCTCTGGGAGCATTTTTGATTCAATCAAATAAGTTCTGACCAAAATCACTAAAGGCTTATTGTTATCCAATGATGAAAATGTAGTCTAACTTCAGCGATCCTAAGATTCTGCAATAGCTCATACACTATTCAAATGTCCAAAGTCTCTTCTGACACACAAGGAAATCTCTTGGCTGCCACATCTTGTAACATCAAAAATAATTTATATCATTCCAACATAGAAGCACAGAATACCCCTCCCCATTCCAATATAGAAGATTATATAAATAGTGAGGGAAAAGTGGACCAAGGAAATAAGATTAGCAAGGAAAACAACAAATCCTGTTGCTGTTTCAAAATGCTTAGATGGTCCTATACTGGCAATGTCTCGTACATCTCCAAGTTTGGTTACTCCCACTCCCTACAGGCAGCATTCTATGGGAGGTGTCTCATAACTTAGATATCTCAACATCTTGTAGTGTCAAGATGCAACTGAGGATGCACCCTCACAACTTCATGCAATGAACTTTTACAGTATCTTTACTGGGGATCTGACTGTGTCAAACACAGATGGCTGGCACAGGGCTGAACTGAAGCTACAAAGAAAGAATCTATTACCTTAAATTTTGCATCTTTCTTCTTTCTAGAACCAGCACAACATGGGTGAGCCTGTCAATTCTAAATTATGATGGACAAATAGGATAGACTGTGCCACGCTTGGACTACTTTTGGAGCAGGTTTTATATGAAGTTCCTTCCTGGCACTAGGAAACACTTTGCCTACCTTTTCCATTAATAGAAGAATTAACAGTGGGGATTGTTACTGTATGTACACCATCTTAGGCTTCAAATCCAGAGCTAGGACCTACTCTTTGATGGTGATACTTTCCTTGAAAATTACTGTCTCTGTTTCAGCATGTGACTGCCATCTGAAACTACCTAGTGATGCTTTTCTCAACAAACAAAAAACTACCTTTATTTCTGCTCCACTTGTCTCTTTCTTTCTTTCACTGTGGTCCTGAATGTCTCACTAACAATAACCATTCAACAGATTTAGTATTCCAAGTAATAAATCCAACCCATTATTTTTAATTCTGCCTTACTCAGTTGCTCAGGGCATGGGCAGAATAAGTATGATTTTTTCAGTCAAAATATCACACAAATGACCTCTAGCTTAATTTTCCATGGAGTCTATTGTCCACTGAAATCCTATGACCTGGACTTCCTCTGTCTGCATTACTTTCAACACTCTGATCTATCAGGT
Source organism: Meriones psammophilus (assembly GCA_036365155.1). NCBI lineage: Eukaryota > Metazoa > Chordata > Mammalia > Rodentia > Muridae > Meriones > Meriones psammophilus. The sequence goes on from JAEOAE010001079.1 coordinate 56,872, forward strand.
CCTAGCAGAACAGTTGATGAAGCTCTGTATACAAAAGCTTTCTAAAGCTTTTGCCATCTTAAATCCTGATGTTTTCCATATTTCTTAAAAAGAGAACATTCCAAGATTCTGTGCAGCAGCTAAATCACTCCTTGCATGTAATTTTTATTCTAATTTTCTGCTTTGTTGCTGTGACTAAATCCCCTAAACAAAAGCATCTCAGGTCATGAATGGGTTTATACGTTTAGTTTGGTACTATCAGATCACAGTCCATCATTTTGGGAGCTTAGCATGGAAAGTCAAGCTTGAAGAAAATTAAGGCAAAAGCCATGGGCAAATGTTTCCTGGGTTGGTCTCTTGCTTAATCATTTTCTTATGCTCAGGTAGTTATCTTATGTGGGCCAGACTCACTTGCTTAGGAATATTGCATCAATCAGTGGAAAAGCTTTCCCACATCAATCATCTGTCAACACAAACTCTCAAAAATATAACAACCAGCTTCTCTGATGAGGGCATGCCCTTAACTGAGGCTTCCTCAGATGACTGTAGGTTTTGAAATGTTGCCAACTGAAGCGAATTAGGACACAAAGACAATATATAAGAAAGTTTTAAAAACCCCAAAACAATGTGTTAACTCTATCAATCACTTAAGTAGCAAAAATCAAGACATTGATTATTGCTACAACTTGAAAACACAGATATACCAAGAAATGAGGAGAGGTGAGCCTTTAGGAACAAGAAGAGAAAAGTAAAACTGTTTCTCTAAATCAAGTTTCCAAATAAACAAAAAATCAAGGAATTATAACATAATAAAATTTCAGAAGGCAAAAATATGTGATGGTCTATCACTTTCAAGAGAAAAAATATAGCTAGATTATATCTAATCAAATCATACAGTATACATAGCACCCTTGACAAAAGGAAACACAAAGATAGGCCTATAAATATAGCACAGTCTTATAAGCAAATATAACAGGATTATACTTAAAATCAAAAGCAAAGTAATCACTGACCAACACTCAAGCATTCTGATTCTTTCCTTTGCCAACAATAAAAATGCATTGGAGGTGGAGGGATATTATAATTGAAGAGATTCCATTAAAGCATACAAATGTCTCAACATTAGAAAAATAATTTTGACTACTAAAATTATCTCATACTCTTATGAGAAAGAAAATGATATCTGTTAGGATCAGTTGGAAAACGTATTGTTTTCTATGGTTGATGATTGGATATATGTCTGCACCAGTGCAAAAAGTATATAAAAACTTTTAAAAACCAAGTGGAAGACAGCAGATTTTTAAAGAAACAGTGTGTTTGTATTGTACACTTAAACACCTCCTTTTGCATTAATTGCTTTAATGACCAATATCATATTCATAGAGTTAATTTTAAGATCCTTTTCTTGGGCTTTCAGCTATATTTGTATATTTAGGATATGTTGCAGTATGTTATATGAATAAATTCCACAAAGAAATCCAGGCAAAACATAAACAATTGGAGGAAACCAATAAATTCTTTAAATAAAGCCATGAAATAAGAAACAAACATGTGAGGATTTTCTGGATGAGGGTGAAGTCTGACATCTCTGGATGTTCACATTCAATCTATGATGGTTCACTGTTTTCTCAGTGAAGGGCCTAAAAATCTGCCTCATAATCCATATGACCCCATTCTTATAAAGAGCCTCACATAGCCCGCAGGACAAATTATTGGCCAAACCCTTTCCTGAGAAGGAAACTGCTCCAACTGGCATGTGGGAATTCCTAGAAATGGATCACCCAATTAAGGATCTTAGTCTTTAGCAGTGACTTTCAACTATACTCAGAGATTCCCCACACAAAAATATATAGGATAATTAAGTACTGTGTTCTTCCTCATGCAATAGCTCCATGCTACTGCATGGAAAATGAGGCATGGTAGCACTACATGTAAGCCAAGTATCCTTTACTCCTACACCCCAGAAAATCAGACATTCATCCACAAAATTCTTCCCTCTGCCCAAGGTTTATGAATCCCTGATTTTGAATAAAGATGCTGGGAATGCATTCATGTTGACTGGTTGTATACCACCTGATATCATCAGCCTTTTATCATGGTCCCTGAAAGAAGTCATTTATCCCCCTCTGGACCTGGTCTCTGATCCACTGGACCTAGGCCTCACTGGGTCAGGGTCTCACCAAGCCTGTGTCTTGGTTTCAAATCAACCAGCCATGGAATTCACCTGCACCTCTGAGGTGCTTAGTATGGCAGCTTAACCAAGAATGGTAACACTTTGCTGTTGCCATAGCTCTAGAGCACCTGAATTTCTACTACCCCAGAGATCTAATTCTAAAAGAGCTAGCTGGCTATATCAGTCCATACAAAATTCTTTCCACACCCCAGCCTAGTGAACCTGGTCCTTGACTTAATGTGCTCTAGATGCCCCTGAGAAATGGAACCACTGTTATTCATCTGGAAGCTGAGCTCCAGTCCCCTGCTGAAAGTAGAATGACAGAATGAAACACATACTGGAAATACGGAAAAAGAAGCAATAAAGAAAGAACAAACAAGCTGGGCATGGCGGTGCGTGCATGTGATCCCAGCATTTGGGAAGGCAGAGGCAGAGACATTTCTGTGACTTTAAGTCTGGCCTGATCTACAAAGTAATTCCAGGACAGTCAATGCTACACAGAGAAACCCAGCCTCAAAAAAAAAAAAAAAAAAAAAAAAAAAAAAAAAAATTTAAAGAAATATTTTATAAAGCAGAAACTTAGGTAATCCTGGAAATGAAAAATTTAAAGACTATAACAAGGAACTACAGAGGTAATATTCACACAGAAAACAGAGATCAAGGAGAGAAAGTTAGGCATTGAATGCAAAATAGAAGAAATCGAAGACAGGTGTGGTTGCACACTCCTTTAATAGCAGCACTCAGGGAGGCAGCTGGATTGTCCTGAGTTTAAGGCCAGCCTGATCTACAAAGTGATTCCAGGATAGCTAAGGCTATACAAATATACTCTGTCTGAAAACCACAAACAAACAGAAAAAATAAGAAATGGATACACACATCAACGAAAATGTTAAATCTAAAAGTCCCCTACCACAAAACATCGAAGACAAAAACTACTAATAATCAGATTAGAGGAGAAGAATGAGGTCAATGGTCTAGAAGATATTTTCAACAAAATCATGTAAGAAAAAATTTCTTAACCTAAAAAAGAAGATATCTATCAAGGCACAAGAAGCATACAAAATACCTTAGAGACTGGATCAGAAAACAAAGTCCTCTTACCACAGAATAATCAAAACACTAAACATACAGAACAAGAAAGAATATAAAAATCTGCAACAGAAAAGCAAACAAACCAAATTAACCAACCAATCAAACAGAAAAACTAAGGAAAACAACAGCCATGAAACAAATATAGTCACATTTATTTGGAATTAATCCTGTATCCTCCATAAAGATGCTAGAAGTTGAATAGCTTACACAGTGTGCTTCCGACTCAAAACAAAACAAAACAAAAAAACAACTATAAAAGCCAAAACAAAAAAATAACTATGCCAAGAACCTTTCAATCCACAAATGGAGAAAATAAGACGTTCCATAATAAGGTCAAATTTATACAATATGTATGTATAAATTAGCCCTACACAAGATGCTAAAACCACCTCCACCACCACCAATACCATCAAGATACTAGGATTAACAATTACTGTTTATATCTCTTAATGCCATTGACCCAAATTCACCAATAAAAAGACACAGGCTCACAAAATAAAGGATAAAACAGAACCCACCCTTCTTCTAAATACATCAAACACAGCTTCAAATCAAGATAGGCATTATTTCAAGGGAAAGGGTTGGAAAAGTTATTCCAAAAAAAATGAATTAGAGTATCAAGCTTGTATAGCAATTTTAATATCTAACAAAACAGACTTCAAAAACAACTAATCAAAAGATGGCAAAGGACATGACATATTTAAAAAAAAAAAAAACATCCAGCAATATAACATTTCAATATTTAACATCTATGCCCTAAACATAATAGCACCCAAGTTATAAAAGAAACCCTTCTGCAGCTTGCATCACATCCTAGCCCTCATAAACTGATAGGGGAAAACTTCAATATATCACTCTCACCAATGGACAGTTCCTCCTGACCAAACTGAACAGATAAATGCTCCAGCTATCTAACATCAAAAAAACTAAATATACCCAAATGATGTTTACAGAACATTCACCCAAGCACAAAAGATTGTTCCCTCTTCTCAGCAACTCATATATTATTCTCCAAAATTGATGATATACTTGAACAGTGGAAGTCTCAAAAGATATAAGAACGTTGCAATAACCTCTGTATCCTATCAGACCACTAAGGTTTAAAGCAGCACATCATCAATAAAAAAAAAAAAAAATAGAAAGCTTAAAAACTCATAGAAATTGAACAACTCTCTACTGAATCAAAATGGATCAAAACTGAAATAAAGAAATTAAAGACAATGAAATGAATCATTGAAATGAATTCAATGAATTCAGACATTCATTTCAGACAAATCAATGAAATGAATACACAACGTATCAAAACTCATAGTACACAATGGAAGTGCTGACCAGAAGACAGTTCATAGCACTAAGTACATTCAGAAAAAATAATCAGAAAGATCTCTTAGTAGCAACTTCACAGCACACCTAAATACTCTAGAACAAAAAGAAGTAAACATAACCAAAAGGAGTAGACAGTGAGAAACTACTGAACTGTGTCTTCACTGGTAAAACCGAATGTTTCCACAGGAAAAAAAAAGTGGATTCTATCAAAATTTATAGTGATTAGATTTGAATAGTAGAGATCTCCTTAATAAGCAGAGGTAACTGTTCATCAGACAGTTTGGTCATTCAGTCCGGACTAACTTAATAAAGACTAAAGTTTTCTTCTTAAATAAAAAAAGGATACTTTTGTTGTTTCATATTAAAAACAGTTAAGAGGTTTAAAATGTGTGAAGTTAATTCAAAGGTATAAACTTGTTTGAGTTGGAATAATTTGGAGTGAATATAACATATTTGAGCAGCGTGGTGATAGACCATTCATTTAATCCCAGCAGAGACAAGTAGTTCTCTATTAATTAGTTGTTTTCTAAATTCAGGAGTTACAATGACAGTGTGTTGGTGGTTTATAGCATAGCCCTAATCCCAGCATTTTGGAGGCACATGACTTTTACATACCACCTGGAAGGGAGAGGCAGGCACATAGGATTTACAGTGATTTTATTTAAAAGCTGCTTGTAATAGGCAGGCTAAAAATCAAAGTGAATGCCCTTTATTATCTAGAAATAAATACACTTTAAGGTATATTTGTAAACTTTCAAAGATTTTTTAACTTTAATTAAGATACTATACTTTTTCTATTTTCAAAAATCATTTTGCCCTATAAAAATATAACATGCCTAAAAGGTAAAACCCTCACCCCCGAATTAGGGATGGGGCAGGGTTTTGATTTAATCTTTTCAGGAGAATAAAATCATCGAACTAAAGAATATGGAGACCACTGGACACATGAAACTTCTGAAGAAAATGACAGATCACCAAAAGAAAATGTCAAAAGAGAAGGAGTAAACTGGCCAACTGGTATCACTCACCTGCATGTTATCTCTTCTGCCTTCTACAGACATAGTGCAAACTGTCCTTATGTGATTGCTAAAGAACAATCCAAAATCTCTATCTCATATCAGAAAAGCCACCTGGTAAGAAACAGAGGAAAACAGAAAAATAAGGGATGATTCTATTGTCATGAATCTCATAATCTTCTGGCATAATGTGACTTGTGTGCTTACCACAAACTTCAATAATTAAGAATGTGTACAGTGTTTGTGAAAGAATGAGGGGGTGAGAGAAAAAGCCAAAAACATAAGCCTAAAATATAGCCAAGTTTACATGAAAAGACCTAAGGAAAGTTTAACATGAAAAAAATGTGCACTGGACCAGAGATACCTTTGATTGTTTATTTAATACAAATAAAATAAACACAGATTTCACAAATCACACAAGACAAACTCAAAGTAACACCTAAACTGTTATATTTCTGACTGTCCATCTACTACTAACCTCCTTTCAGGGAGCCCTTTTTCTCTGGAAGTGGAAAATGGAGGTGATCATAAAGATAAGGTATGGCTTGCAGTCCCTCATGTCCCCTTGTGGGTTCAGGCACATCCCAGCCCTTGCCAACACTCACACACAGAACAATGTTGGAGAATAACTTAATATGTTTCCTGATGCATGGATTATGTCACAAGATGTGGAATCTGCCCTATCCACTTACCTACAACCAGGCACACCTGACAAAATTCTGCATCTCAGAAATTCATTTTGTACCCTG
>JAEOAE010003257.1:0-55212 GCA_036365155.1 Meriones psammophilus
ACTTGCTCAGCCATGTTTATAGCAGCTCTATTTGTAATAGCCAGAACCTGAAACAACCCAGATGTCCATCAATGGTGGAATGGGTACAGAAATTGTGGTATTTCTATACAATGGAATACTACTCAGCAATCAAAAAAGGAAATCATGAAATTTGCAGGCAAATGGTGGGATCTAGAAAAGATCATTCTGAGTGAAATATCCCAGAAGAGAAAGACAAACATGGGATATACTCACTTATATAGACCTATAAGATATGATAAACATAATGGAAATCTATACACTAAAAAGATAATCAATTGAGCGGACATGGGCAAGATGATCAATCCTCGTTTAGAAAGACAGATGGGATGTGCATTGAATTATGACAGGAGTCTACTGAGCGCATCTGAAAGACTCTAACTAGCAGTGTTTTTCAAAGCAAAGACTCATGACCAGACCTTTGGCAGAGTACAGGAATCATAAGAAAGAAGGGAGTTAGTCTGATGGGGAAAGGATAGGAGCTCCACAAGGACCAAATATATCTGGGCACAGGGTCTTTTCTGAGACTGACATTCAACCAGGACCATGTATGGATATAACCTAGAACCTCCCGCTCAGATGTAGCCTGTGGTAGCTCAGTAACCAATTGGTTTCCCAAAGTGGGGAACAAGGACTATTTCTAACAGGAACTCAATGACTGGCTCTTTGGTCTCCCCACCCCGAAGGGAGGAGCAGTCCTGTTAGGCCACAGAGGAGGGCTTTGCAGCCAGTCCTGAAGATACCTGATAAAACAGGATCAGATGAATGGGAGGAGGTCCCCCTATCAGTGGACTTGAAATGGGCACGGTGGAGATGAGGAGGATGATGAATAAAAAAGTAGTGATTTGTTCTTCTGTTCTTTCGTTCTAAACTTGTTCCTGTGCTGTACAGTAGGATACATCACTTTGCAGTTATCCTGTATTTCTAATTTGGCAAGTGACACACATGTGATTTGTTTTACAAAGTAGTGCTTTGCGTTTTATGGTCTCTCCTTGGAAACTTGTTCCTGTTAGGAACAAGTTAGGTTAGGGTTGAGGTTAGGATTAGGGTTGGGGTTAGGGTTAGGGTTAGGGATAGGGTTAGGTTGTGAGGTTAAGTTTAGTCTTATATCACTTTTCAGTTTCCTGTTTATAATAATTGAACAAGCGACACGTATGTGAATTAGTTTACAAAGTTGTGCTTTCCATTTCCGGTTCTTCTTTTGAAACTTGTTTCTGTGCTGTACAGTGTGATATATCACTTTTCTGTTTTCCAGTTATAATAATTGAACAAGCGACACGTATGTGAATTAGTTTCAAAGTTTTGCTGCGTTTCTGTTCTTCGATGGAAACTTGTTTCTGTGACATACAGTCTGAGAATAAAACTTTCAGTTTTCCTGTATTCCTAATTGAGCAAGCGACACACATGTGATTTAACACAAAGTAGTGCTTTGCTTTTGTGTTCTTTCGTTGAAAAGTTGTTCCTGTGTTGTACAGTGCGATATTTCACTTTTCAATTTTCTTGTTATAATAATTGAGCAGGCGACACGTATGTGAATTAGTTTACAAATTGTGCTTTGTGTTTCTGTTCTTTCGATGGAAACTTGATTCTGTGCTGTACAGTGCGATATATCACTTTTCAGTTTTCCTGTATTTCTAATTTGCGAGTGACACACATGTGATTTAGTTTACAAAGTAGTGCTTTGCATTTATGGTCTTTCCTTGGAAACTTGTTCCTGTTAGGAACAAGTTAGGGTTACTCTTAGGGTTTTAGGGTTAGGTTTAGGGTTAGGGTTAGGGTTAGGGTTTGGGTTATATCACTTTTCAGTTTTCCTGTTACAATATTTGAACAGGTGACACGTATGTTAATTAGTTTACAAAGTTTACAGTTTTCCTGTTTTACTAATTGATAGAGCAATACACATGTGATGTAGTTTACAAAGTAGTGCTTTGCATTTCTGTTCTACTTTTGGAAACTTGTTTCTATGCTGTACAGTGTGATATATCACTTTTCAGTTTTCCTGTTATAATAATTGAACAGGCGACACGTAATTGAATGAGTTTACAAAGTTATGCTTTGCGTTTCTGTTCTTTCGATTGAAACTTGTTTTTTTGCCGTACAGTTTAGTTATATCCTTTTCAGTTTTCCTGTATTCCTAATTGAGCGGCGACACACATGTGATTTAGTTTACAAAGTAGTGCTTTGTGTTTATGTTCTTTCTTTGGAAACTAGTTCCTGTTAGGAACAAGTCAGGGTTAGGAGTTAGGGTTAGGGTTAAGGTAGGAGTTAGGGTTAGCGTTAGGGTCAGGGTTAGGGGGTTAGGGTTAGGGTTAGGGTGAGGGTTAGGGGTTAGGGTTAGGGTTAGTATTACGGTTAGGATTAGGGTTAGGGTAGGGCTAGGTTTAGGGTTAGGGTTTGAGTTAGGTTTAGGATTAGGGTTAGGGTTATGGTTAGGGGTTAGGGTTAGTGTTAGGGTTATATCACTTTTCAGTTTTCCTGTTATAATAATTGAACAGGTGACATGTATGTGAATTAGTTTACAAAGTTGTGCTTTTCGTTTCTGTTCTTTCAAAAGAAAACTTGTTTCTTTGCCTTACAATTTCGATATATCACTTTTCAGTTTTCCTGTTATAATAATTGAGCAGGCGACATGTATCTGAATTAGTTTTCAAAGTTGTGCTTTGCATTTTCTGTTCGTTCGATGGAAACTAGTTTCTTTGCAATACAGTGCGAGATAACACTTTTCAGTTTTCCTGTATTCCTAATTGAAGCGGCGACACACATGTAATTACATTTAAAAGTAGTGCTTTGCTTTTCTGTTCTTTCGTTGAAACTTGTTCCTGTGTTGTACAGTGCATTATATCACTTTTCAGTTTTCCTGTATTCCTAATTGGGCTAGTGTCACACATGTGATTTAGTTTACAAAGCAGTTCTTTGCGTTTATGTTTTTCGTTGGAAATTTGTTTATGCTAGGAACAAGTTAGGGTTAGGATTTTAGGGTTAGGGTTAGGGTTAGGGTAGGGATAGGGTTAGGGTTAGGGTTTAGGGTTGTGGTTAGTGTTAGGGTTAGGAGTAAGGGTTAGGGGCTCAGGATTATGGTTTTGGTTATATCACTTTTCAGTTTCCTGTTATAATAATTGAACAGGCAACACGAATGTGAATTAGTTTAAAGTTGTGCTGCGTTTCTGTTCGTTCGATGGAAACTTGTTTCTTTGCCCTACATTTCGATATATCGCTTTTCCGTTTTCTTGTATACCTAAGTGAGCGAGCGACACATATGTGATTTAGTTTAAAAAGTAATGCTTTGCGTTTCTGTTCTTCTGTTGGAAACCTGTTTCTGTGCTGTATAGTGTGATATATCTCTTTTCAGTTTTCCTGTTATAATAATTGAATGGGCAACAAGTATGTGAATTTGTTTACAAGGTTGTGCTTTGCGTTTTTGTTCTTTCGATGGAAACTTGTTTCTGTGTCTTACAGTGCGAAATGACACTTTTCAGTTTTCCTCTATTCCTAATTGAGCGGCGACACACATGTGATTCCATTTAAAAAGTACTGCTTTGCTTTTCTGTTCTTTCGTTCAAAACTTATTCCTATGTTGTACAGTGCGATATATCACTTTCCAGTTTTCCTGTATTCCTAATTGAGCGAGTGACACACATGTGATTTAGTTTACAAAGGATTGTTTTGCGTTTATGTTCTTCGTTGAAACTTGTTCCAGTTAGGGTTAGGGTTAGGATTAGGAGGGTTCTGGTTAGGGGTTAGGGTAGGTAAAGGGATAGGGTAAGGGGTTAGGGTTAGGGATATATCACTTTTCACTTTTCCTGTTATAACAATTGAACAGGGTTAGGGTTAGGGTTAGTTCTAGAACCAATGCAGGATGTTCCACCGAGAGTTAAGGCTTCTCATAATATTTCCTATAAGCCCACACCTGTTTATTTACATCCCCATTTTATTCATTATTAGCCAGATAGAGCCAAGTGATTGTAGTAATGATACTTGCTTTTTGCCCAATGCTGTAATGCTAGTAAATTTACTAGCTGGTTACTCACATGCCTCGCTGGTGCCTGTGCCTGTTGATGCCCTCACGCTATGACTCTCTTCAGACAAAAAGGGATCTTGGAATTACAGCTGCCATTGTTACTGCCATCTCATTGGCTGCTGTTGAGCCTACCACAGCATTAGCCATGAGTCATACTGGGCAGACTGCTCAGACCCTGATTAACCTTTTAGCCAAGGTAGCTCATGCCTTAGATGTACAAAAGGAATTAATGCTCAACTAAAAGGAGGTTTGATGGTGTTCAATCAGAGGTTTGACCTCGTGCAGGAACAAATTGATACCCTATGGCAAATCGCTCAACTTGGCTGTCAATGAAAGTATGCTGGACTTTGTGTCACTAGCATACAACATGAGAATTTTCCCTGTGCTGCAAATCTGTCTAAACAATTGTCAAGCTATATTTTAGGTAATTGGACTGGAGAATTCCATACTACGATGGACCAGCTGAGAGTGGCCATTGTCATGGTAAATTCTACCAGAGTGGATGCAGGACTAGCCACAGGATTATCATCATGGATTGCTGCAGCCATGAATCATCTGAAGGAATGGGCGGGCATGGGAGCGTTAGCAGGCCTTCTGGTGTTGGTCACCTTGGTTTGCCTGTGGTATATATGCAAGATTAGAGTCTCACAACAGTGTGATGCAGCCATGATCATTCAGGCCTTTACAGCCATTGAAGCAGGACAGTCTCCCCAAGCATGGTTGGCTACCATAAAAAGCCAAAATGTTACGCTCAGGATGCAAGGCTAAGCACTGCACTCAGGGTCAGCAGCCTTGGACCCAGAGAAGAGCATGTCTGATTGCATGCAGGTTGATGCCCCAGGTCCCGCCTCTGAGAAAAAAATTTCGGATGGGTCTGATGCTCTTTGGGTGGATGACACATTAAATGAACATCAGTACAAAGTCCCAATTTATTTCTAATATCAGAGATCAGAACTCTACTCTTGCCTGATGCGTCCAAAACAAAAAAGGGGAACTGTAAAGAGCTGCGTAATGTCGCGCCTGAAAGATGGAGCTGGTTTCTGCATTACACCTTCCCGATGGTGAGTGTTCTCTGTTACAAACAACTCCACATTTGGCTAAGGTTGAGGATCTGGCTTGCTTCCATGTATGTGGACCTATCTGCATTGCCCACGTGGCATGCTGAGGTTGGTTACCCAGAGGCTATTTAAAGTGGGCTGGCTTTCCCCAGAGTCAGATGATTGTTCAAGGTTCCTGAATAAACTGCATTTAAAAAATAAATAAATAAAACAAAACATCAAGTTAAAAAATAAAAGTAGTGCTTTGATTTTGTGTTCTTTCATTTGAAACTTGTTCCTGTGCTGTACAGTGCATTATATCCCTTTTCAGTTTTCCTGTATTCCTAATTGAGTGAGTGGCACACATGTGATTTAGTGTACAAAGTAGTGCTTTGCGTTTATTTTCTTTCTTTGGAAACTTGTTCCTGTTAGGAACAAGTTAGGGTTAGGGTTAGGGTTAGGCTTAGAGTTAGGATAGTGTTAGGGTTAGGGTTAGGGTTAGGGGTTAGGATTAGGGTTAGGGTTAGGGTTAGGTGCTTAGGGTTAGGGTTAGGGTTATATCACTTTTCAGTTTTCCTGTTATAATAATTGAAGAGGCAAAACGAATGTGAATTAGTTTACCAAGTTGTGCTTTAACGTTTCTGTTCTTTCGATGAAGACTTGTTTCTTTGACATACATTTCTATATATCGCTTTTCAGTTTTCCTGTATTCCTAATTGAGTAGTGACACACATGTGATTTAGTTTACAAAGTAGTGCTGAAAGACCCCCGCCTCACCAAAGTTACAAGCAGCTAATAGTTAATGTCATTTTGTACAGCACTGCTTTGAAAAACTCTGAAGGATACCACTATTTGAGAAACTATTGTGGGCTGTGGAGGGAAATAGCTAAAAGACCCAGCTGCTGGGGATATCTGCGGTCAGGCTGCCCCAGTTGAGCCAAAAATCAATTTGTGCTGACCATATGAGAAGTTTGTGAGACTGTTCCAGCTGAGATAGGGGCCCTAAGACAAATAGTGAGACTGTTCCAGCTGAGATAGGAGCCCTAAGACAAACAACAGGTGGCAGTCCCAAGATTGAGAGCCATCATGACCTTTCCGACCACCCAGTTCCTGATATCATGGTGTCCCTGCCAAACTCTGACTCAAGTTGTGGTCTCATTTAAATGTACCAATCAGCTCCCTGTAACTATGCTTCTCGCTTCTGTACCTGCGCTTTTGCTCTGAGACCCTATAAAAGCCCAGCTTTCCACTCAGGGGTGCGCCAAGTCTTCAAGAGACTTTGTTGCCCGGGTACCCGTGTATCAAAATAAAGCCTCTTGCTGTTTGCAGCGAACATCTGGTCTCTTGATCCTTGGGAGGGGTCTCCATGACAGAAGACACCCATCGGGAGTCTTTCATTTGGAGGCCCAGCGAGATCTGAGACCCCTGCCAGGGGACCACCGATCCAGCGTCGGGAGGTAAGACTGCGGCTTTTTGTTCTGTGAGTCTTGTGTATCGTGGTGTTAAGCAGTCTGTTTTGTGTGTCTGCTTCCAGGGGTTTGAGTCTCCCTGTGGTCTGAGGCTTGGCCCAAGTCATCTGTATTTCGGGAATCTAAAGGAGTTGTGAATCGGACTTTCTTTCCGTGGCTCCTGGGAGATGTCTCAGGAGTGTTCTGTAGGGAGCTGTTTTCCACGGATCCCATCTGAGTGGTGAGAGATTTCGGCTCTCGTTTGTCTGGAAGCACGAGCCAACTCGGACTTCTCGGGGCCTCGCCCTGTTCGGAAAACTACGTGTTTCATCTGGGAGACAGAGGAACGGACCTCCGACACAGTCTCCATCTGAATTTTTGCTTTCAGTTTTGTGTCTTATCTCGTGCCGTGCGGCTTGTGTTGTGTTCTGTCTGTCTCATCTTTATAGTAAGTGTGATAAGTGTTTTTATGTATTTGAAAAAATGGGACAAACTGTCACTACTCCCAAAAGTTTAACTTTACAGCAAAAGAGCACGGGGAGGGAGAGGCCCAGCCAGGAGGCAGGTTCAGGACCTGCGGGGGAGGTAAGCTACAGTAGAGCTCACAAGGGAGCCAAGGGAGTAGGCAAGGCTCATGGGCTTGCTGGATGAAAGTCCTTAGACATGGCTAGGCGGGGATTGGCACCGTAGCTGCTCCATGATAGGAGCTGCTCTGGCTGCTGAGAGTGAGGAAAAACTCCTCCCCCTTGCCTTCATGCCAGCTTAGCAGGGAAGTAAGCAGCAAGAGCTCACCACTCCCTCTTGCTCCTCTTTTCCCTCCTCCCACCTAGGGGGCTTGCAACTTACAGATCAAACAGTAATTTAGAAAAAAAAACAAAACTGTACTTACTGTAATGTTTAGAATTGCAGCTGAGTCTGTCTGTTTAAATATATGGCCATTATCCAATTGTTTTCAACTGGTCTTAAATGGTTGATATGGTAAAAAAAATAATTGGGTATGATTTAAGGTTAAATTCAAATTCTTGTTTTAAACACGTATATGTGTCTACGTGTTTGTAGGGTCTATAAATGCACATGTTTAAATAACAACAATGTAAATTGCCACATGGTGTGGCTCAGGAAAAAAAAAAAAAAAAAAAAAAACAAAGGTTGCAAAATCTCTGAGTCAAAATGATTTTATTTCCTTTTAGGATAAGAAGAAAGTCTTATTCTAAGTTGATATTGGTTCTGAAGATTAGGTTGTTTTCACTGATAAATTTTGGTCTTAAAATCTAGTTTCAACTTTTAAAATTATGGTTCCGAGGAAAATTTGGCCAGCTGGTGGACGTTAATTCTCATTTCCTTCTAGGTTAAAAGGATAACTTATTTTAATTGGTTAATTGGTATTGGTTTTAAAAATTAAATTGCTTACACTGGTAAATTCTGGTTTTAAAATCTGGTTTTGAAATGTTTAAGGCTGTAAAATGTTTAAAGTTTATCATTCATTTGGGTATGACAATGATCTTGGGTATTTTATTAATTTTACTAAATCAAACCCTGCCGTATTGTTTGTGCTAACTGAAAAAATTGCAGTTTTTAAAATGTATCTTGTGGAGAGCTGTTTGTTTGTTAAGCTGATTTGTGATCATCTTATCCGCTACAGAAAAGTTATTTAAAAAAATGGCAGTTTCAAAACTCCTCTTTATAGTAATGTATAGAAAGCAAATCGTATGTAGACTCTGGGCTTCTGCAGGATTATGTCAAAATGGAAAGGATTTTAGTGAGAGTTTTTATCTTGTCTGAAAACCAAAAAAGAAAGTAAGAAAGTAAGCATGTCTGGTTAAGCCAGAAAAATAAAGCTAGGATCCTGAAGGTATATAGAATGTTGTAGAAGGTTAGTGGATGTGTTATAAAAAGCCAGAGAGGTAGCTGATAGGTTTGGTATGGCTAAAGTAATTCTTTTAAAGCTTGTTTGATCACTGGGAACTTTTGGTTGTGGGGGATTATGGATGCTCCATAGTGTTTGCTGTATCATCAACAGCACCTAATGGCTATTTTTGGTATTGTCAGTCATAGCCTGTGCTAACACATGGCTAGCTGCCAAGATGGTTCAGGGATAGAGAGCACATAAAGCTGTAGTTTTGCTGCCATATTTGTTTAGGACTTCCAGCTGAGTTCAGTTACACGTGGCCAGCCAGCATACTGGTTCAGAGATAAAGAGGGTAAAACTATGAGTTTGCCACCATTTTGTTCAGGTATCTCAGTTATGTATAGTCATATCAGTGTTAAGTGCAAAAGCTTTTTACTGTTTAATTTTAATGCAAGTGGTAGGAGTAGCAAGATTTGCTAGCCTTTCTATGAACTGTATCAGATTAAAAGGTTTGCTTTGATTTTAGTTCAGAAAGAGCAGATTTAAAGTCATGCTAAATACTGCAGTTGAGCCTTACCTAGTCTCCTTGTTCAAGTTTTTTTAAGGTTAAGCCTAGGATGGGTAACTATAAAGTTTGCCTATTTGTCTTAAAATATAGAGTTCTAAAACATGCATCTCAGAAATATGCTAGAACTAGATTAATTAGCATTCTGTTTTATAGGACACAGTTTAAAACAGATGATAAAAACAAAGAGTAACTCAGATATGCTGGCCCTCAAGCTTATCAGAGATCTGATGAATATGGCATTTTAACATATGTAAGTTTATTGTGGCAGAAAGTCCCAAAATCCTGGCAGTAGCTCCCCAAAGTCTCCAAGAAGATTTGGACACAACGACAGATGACTGCAACTCTGGATTGTGGTATGCTAACCACTGGGAAATACTGCCCCAACTGGCCCACTGCTAGGGCCCAGCCTAAACTGTGGACAAAGCCGGGGACACCTGAAGAGCCATTGTCTCACATTGTGAGAGGCAAGGTGAGGTCAATCTCTCCTGTTCCTCTTTCCACAGCAGCAGTTTCTCATCCTCTATGCCTGATGGCTGGACTGCCTCTGCTCAAAAAGCCAGGAGAACATAGGAGCCAGGGACACTGCCTAGGTAATGGACTAACTAGTCATCTCTGTCATTTTGATTGGTACTTAGCTCATAATTTATCCTTCTCAGGTCTCTGATCACATTGACAGCTAGGCTAAAAGGCTAGGCTTAGTTAACAGTAACTTGGCAGTTAAAGAGCAGACAGTTAGGTTCACTATCAGCTCATTGGACAGTTCATTAGTTAGTTAAAACTACTGGGTACTATATTTTTTGTATAAAAAAAAAAAGCCAAACAAAACAGGTTTGCCCTGCTCACAGGCTTTACATCAGTTGCCAATGTCTTATATTAATAGTTAAATAAATAATATAAGGTTTATATAGGGTCTGAGGATATAGGAGTTCAGGTTATAAAAATCTAAAAATTGTTGGTCTACATACTGAGCAAAGTGTCAATTTTATGGACATCAGGTTAACACTTAAAAAAAAAAAAAAAAGTATAAGCAGTTTCTCACACAGGCAATTTTACTTAGCCAAAATATAGGAGGGTTTACTCAAGGTTGCACAGAGCCTGCTGTCTGGTTACTATGGTTGCACGGAGTTTCTCAGGGTCAGAGCAGTCCACTGTAAGACCACCAAGGTCAGTCAGTGAGAGACTGGACTTTGAAAAATAGCCAAGAAGCTGAGTTCCGCTGCTCAGATGCCATTAACTCCAAAAAGGCTGCCACATGGACACACTTAAGTTGTTTATAAAGATATAAAACAAACAGCTGACTGGTACCAATTCTGTTGGATATAGTTTTTATCTGTTACTCTCAAAATGTTGCTGTATTAGATTTGCTGAAATGTTACTTTTCTGATACCAAAAATTTATATGAGTTTATAAAAATCAAAAGGTCATAAGACCTAGATCTGGCATAGCTCAAATGGATCCCAGAAGAGTTTTTCCCTGGTGTTGGGATTTCTCACTTTTTCCATTTAACAGACAAATCTTAACTTCTGTCTCTAGTCTGAATTTGTCTCAGCAGATTTTCACCTTTTTGACTCTGTTCCGGCATCAGCTGTGGACTGCAAGCTGAGATCTGGACTTCCTGGAAACTGACATGATTGCTCCCTGCCTCTTCGGGTGGATCAATGAACCAGATGCTTGGGACTCCCTTATTGCCCAGCCTTTGACTGGCATTTCAGCCTTCCTAGCCCCTGATGCCTACGGTCCTAACAGTCAGCTCAAAGAAGCTCCAGAAGACGGAACTACGCCCAAATCCCCCCTAGCAGGCTGAAATGCTAAGTCAAAAGGGGCTCCCTGGCATTAGCTATTATCTTGGGCATCTGCTTAGCTGAAATGGACACTAATATTGCAGCAACTGGGCTAAAAGCCTAGAGAGACCCTGTAATAGTTCTCCTTGGCTTAAAGGAAGACTCAGACAGAGACAGCAGTTCTTTGAGTCAGGACAAAGCTGGTACGAGAGTTGGTTCAATAAAGCCACCGGCTCTCTGTCATACAAGCGTTGGTGTTAACCCAGCAGTATCATCAGTTTAAACAGCAGGAGACAGAAATTAACTCTCCCTGGGCCCTAGAATGAAAGATTCCATTCTAAGTTAGAAGAAAAAGGGGGAATGAAAGACCCCGCCTCCAAACGTTAGAAGCAGCTAATAGTTAATGTCATTTTGTACAGCACTGTTTTGAGAAACTCTGAAGGATACCACTGTTTTGAGAACTCTCTGTGGGCTAGGGAGGAACTAGCTGAAGAGACCAGCTGTTGGGGATATCTGTGGTCAGGCTGCCCCAGTTGAGCCAAATATCAATTTGTGCTGACCACGCATATGAGAAGTTTGTGAGACTGTTCCAGCTGAGATAGGGGTCCTAAGACAAATAGTGAGACTATTCCAGCTGAGATAGGAGCCCTAAGACAAACAACAGGTGGCAGTCCCAAGATTGAGAGCCATCATGACCTTTCCGACCACCCAGTTCCTGATATCATGGTGTCCCTGCCAAACTCTGACTCAAGTTGTGGTCTCATTTAAATGTACCAATCAGCTCCCTGTAACTATGCTTCTCGCTTCTGTACCTGCGCTTTTGCTCTGAGACCCTATAAAAAGCCCAGCTTTCCACTCAGGGGGCGCGCAAGTCTTCCAAGAGACTTTGTCGCCCCGGGTACCCGTGTATCAAAATAAAGCCTCTTGCTGTTTGCAGCCGAACATCTGTTCTCTTGATCCTTGGGAGGGGGTCTCCATGACAGAAGACACCCATCGGGAGTCTTTCATTTGGAGGCCCCAGCGAGATCTGAGACCCCTGCCCAGGCACCACCGATCCAGCGTCAGGAGGTAAGACTGCCGGCTTTTTGTTCTGTGAGTCTTGTGTATCGTGGTGTTAAGCAGTCTGTTTTGTGTGTGTCTGCTTCCAGGGGGTTCGAGTCTCCCTGTGGTCTGAGGCTTGGCCCAAGTCATCTGTATTTCGGGAATCTAAAGGAGTTGATGGAATCGGACTTTCTTTCCGTGGCTCCTGGGAGACGTCTCAGGAGTGTTCTGTAGGGAGCTGTTTTCACGGATCCCATCTGAGTGGTGAGAGAGCCAATTTCTTTCATTCGAAACTTGTTCCTCTGCTGTACAATGTGATATATCACTTTTCAGTTTTCCTGTATTCCTAATTGTGTGAGCGACACACATGTGATTTAGTTTACAAAGTAGTGCTTTGCGTTTCTGTTCTTCTGTTGGAAACTTGTTTCTGTGCTGTACAGTGTGATATATCATTTTTCAGTTTTCCTGTTATAATAATGGAACGGGCGACACATATGTGAATTAGTTTAAAAAGTTGTGCTTTGCGTTTCTGTTCTTTCCATGGAAACTTGTTTGTGAGCCGTACTGTGCGAGATAACACTTTTCCGTTTCCTCTATTCCTAATAGAGAGAGCAAAAAACATGTAATTCCGTTTAAAAGTAGCGCTTTGCTTTTCTGTTCTTCTGTTGGAAACTTGTTTCTGGGCCGTACAGTGTGATATATCACTTTTCAGTTTTCCTGTATTCCTAAATGATCGAGTGGCACACATGTGATTTAGTTTACAAAGTAGTGCTTTGTGTTTATGTTCTTTAGTTGGAAACTTGTTCCTGTTAGGTTTAGGAACAAATTAGGGTTAATGTTACGGTTAGGGTTAGGGTTAGGGTTAGGGTAGGGTTAGGGTTAGGGTTAGGGTTAGGGTTAGGGTTAGGGTTAGAGTTAGGTTTAGGGGTTAGGGTTAGGGTTTGTGTTAGGGGTAGGTTTAGGTTTATGGTTAGGGGCTTAGGGTTAAGGTTAGGGTTATATCACTTTTCAGTTTTCCTGTTATAATAATTGAACAGGCAACACGAATGTGAATTAGTTTACAAATTGTGCTTTCTGTTTCTGTTCTTTCGATGAAAACTTGTTTCCTTGCTGTACATTTATCGCTTTTCAGTTTCCCTCTATTCCTAATTGAGTGTGCGACTCATGTGATTTAGTTTACAAAGAGGTGCTTTGCGTTTGTGTTCTTTTGTTGGAAACTTGTTTCTGTGCTGTACAGTGTGATATATCACTTTTCAGTTTTCCTGTTATAATAATTGAATGGGCGACATGTATGTGAATTAGTTTACGAAGTTGTGCTTTGTGTTTCTCTTCTTTCGATGGAAACTTGTTCCTGTGCTGTACAGTTCAATATATGACTTTTCAGTTTTCCTGTTATAATAATTGAACGGCGACAAGTATGTAAATTAGTTTACAAAGTTGTGCTTTGTGTTTCTCTTCTTTCGAAGGAAACTTGTTTCTGTGCTGTATAGTGTGATATATCACTTTTCCGTTTTCCTGTTATAATAATTTAACGGGCGACACATATGTGAATTACTTTACAAAATTGTGCTTTTCGTTTCTGTTCTTTCGATGGAGGCAGGTTCCTGTGCTATACAGTTCGATATATCACTTTTCAGTTTTCCTGTTATAATAATGGAACGGGCGACACAGATGTGAATTAGTTTACAAAGTTGGGCTTTGCATTTCTGTTCTTTCAATGGAAACTTATTTTGTGCCGTACAGTGTGAAATAACTCTTTTCAGTAACTTTATTCCTAATTGAGTGAGCGACACACATGTGATTCGTTTAAAAATAGTGTTGTGCCTTTCTGTTCTTTCGTTCGAAACTTGTTCCTCTGCTGTACAGTACGTTATATCTCTTTTCAGTTTTCCTGTATTCCTAATTGAGCAAGTGGCACACATGTGATTTAGTTTACAAAGTAGTGCTTTGCATTTCTGTTCTTCTTTTGGAAACTTTTTTTCTGTGCTGTACAGTGTGATATATCACTTTTCACTTTTCCTGTTATAATAATTGAACGGGCGACATGTATGTGAATTATTTTACGAAGTTGTGCTTTGTTTTTCTCTTCTTTCAATGGAAACTTGTTTCTGTGCCGTAAAGTGCGAGATAACACTTTTCAGTTTTCCTGTATGCCTAATTGAGCAAGCGACACACATGTGATTCCATTTAAAAGTAGTGCTTTGCTTTTCTGTTCTTTCGTTCGAAATTGTTCCTGTGCTGTACAGTGCGTTATATCTCTTTTCAGTTTTCCTGAATTCCTAATTGAGCGAGTGGCACACATGTGATTTGTTTAGAGTGTAGTGCTTTGCGTTTATGTTCTTTATTGGAAACTTGTTCTGTTAGGAACAAGTTAGGGTTAGGAGTTAGGTTAGGGTTAGGGTTAGGGTTAGGGTTAGGGTGGGTTAGGATTAGTGTGAGGGTTAGGGTTAGGGTAGGGTTAGGGTTAGGGTTAGGGGATAGGGTTAGGGTTAGGGTTAGAGTTAGGGGCTTAGGGTTAGGATTAGAATTATATCACTTTTCAGTTTTCCTGTTATAATAATTGAACAGGTCACTAATATGAATTAGTTTACAAAGTTGTGCTTTGCTTTTCTGTCCTTTCGATGAAAACTAGTTTCTTTGCTGTACATTTCGATTTATCGCTTTTCAGGTTCCCAGTATTCCTAATTGAGTGATCAACACACATGTGATTTAGTTTACAAAGATGAGCTTTGCGTTTCTGTTCTTCTGTTGTAAACTTGTTCCTGTGCTGTACAGTTCGATATATCACTTTTCAGTTTTCCTGTTATAATAATTGTACGGTCGACACGTATGTGAATTAGTTTACAATGTTGTGCTTTGCGTTTCTGTTCTTTCGATGGAAACTTCTTTCTCTGCAATACATTTCGATTTATCGCTCTTCAGTTTCCCTGTATTCCTAATTGTGTGAGCGACACACATGTGATTTAGTTTACAAAGTAGTACTTTGTGTTTCTGTTCTTCTGTTGGAAACTTGTTTCTGTGCTGTATAGTATGATATATCACTTTTCAGTTTTCCTGTTATAATAATTGAGCAGGCCACACATTATGTGAATTAGTTTACAAGTTGTGCTTTTCGTTTCTGTTCTTTCAATGGAAGCAGGTTCCTGTGCTATACAGTTCGGTATATCACTTTTCAGTTTTCCCGTTTTAATAATGGAACGGGCGATACATATGTGAATTAGTTGACAAACTTGTGCTTTGCGTTTCTGTTCTTTCGATCGGAACTTGTTTCTGTGCTGTCCAGTGAGTTATAACCCTTTTTAGTTTTCCTGTATTCCTAATTGAGCGAGTGGCACACATGTGATTTAGTTTACAAAGTAGTGCTTTGCGTTTATGTTCTTTTGTTGGAAACTTGTGTTAGGAACAAGTTAGGGTTAGGATTAGGGTTAGGGTTAGGGTTAGGGTTAGGGTTAGGGTTAGTGTGAGGGTTAGGGTTAGGGTAGGGTAAGGGTTAGGGTTAGTGTTAGGGTTAGGGGCTTATGGTTAAGGTGAGGGTTATATCACTTTTCACTTTACATGTTATAATAATTGAACAGGGGATACGAATGTGAATTAGTTCACAAACTTGTGCTGTGCGTTTCTGTTCTTTCGATGAATATTTGTTCCTGTGAGGAACAAGTTAATGTTAGGGTTAGGGTTAGGGTTAGGGTTAGGGTTAGGGTTAGGGTTAGGGTTACTTTTAGAATTAGGGGCTTATGTTTAGGATTAGGGTTTTTTCACTTTTCAGTTTTTCTGTTATAATAATTGAACAGGCGACACGAATGTGAATTAGTTTGCAAAGTTGTGCTTTGCGTTTCTGTTATTTCGATGAAAACTTGTTTCTTTGCAGTACATTTCGATTTATCACTTTTCAGTTTCCCTGTATTCCTAATTGAGTGATCGACACACATGTGATTTAGTTTACAAAGTAGAGCTTTGCATTTCTGTTCTACTTTTGGAAACTTGTTTCTGTCTTGATAAAGTCGAGATAACACTTTTCAGTTTTCCTGTATGCCTCATTGAGCAAGCAACACACATGTGATTCCATTTAAAGTAGTGCTTTGCTTTTCTGTTTTGCTTTCAATACTTGTTCCTGTGCTGTACAGTCGTTATATCACTTTTAAGTTTTCCTGTATTCCTAATTGAGCGAGTGTCACACATGTGATTGAGTTTACAAAGTTGTGCTTTGCGTTTATGTTCTTTCATTGGAAACTTGTTCCTGTTAGGAACAAGTTAGGGTTAGGGTTACGGTTAGGCTTAGGGTTAGGGTTAGCTTTATGTGCTTAGGGTTAAGGTTAGGGTTAGGGTTAGTGTTAGGGGCTTAGGGTTAGGGTTAGGGTTATATTACTTTTCAGTTTTCTTGTTATAATAATTGAACGGGCGACACAAATGTCAATTAGTTTACAAAGTTGTGCTGTGCGTTTCCGTTCTTTCGATGAAAACTTGTTTCTTTGCCTTACATTTCTATTTATCGCTTTTCAGTTTTCTTGTATTCCTAATTGAGCGAGCGACATACATGTGATTTAGTTTACAAAGTAGTGCTTTGCATTTCTGTTCTTCTGTTGGAAACTTGATTTTGTGCTGTACAGTGTGATATATCACTTTTCAGTTTTCCTGTTATAATAATTAAATGGGCGACACATATGTGAATTAGTTTACAAAGTTTTTGTTTGCGTTTCTATTCTTTCGATGGAAACTTGTGTCTGTGCCTTATAGTACGAGATAATACTTTTCAGTTTCCTGTATTCCTAATTGAGCGAGCGACACACATGTGATTCCATTTAATAGTAGTGCTTTGCTTTTCTGTTCTTTCTTTCAAAACTTGTTCCTGTGCTGTACAGTGCGTTGTATCTCTTTTCAGTTTTCCTGTATTCCTAATTGAGCAAGTGGCACACATGTGATTTAGTTTACAAAGTAGTGCTTTGCGTTTCTGTTCTTTCGATGGTAACTTGTTTCTGTGCCATAGAGTGCGAGATAACACTTTTCAGTTTTCCTGTATTCCTAATTGAGCGAGTGACACACATGTGATTCCGTTTAAAAGTAGTGCTTTCCTTTCATGTTCTTTAGTTTGAATCTTGTTCCTGTTAGGAACAAGTTAGAGTTAGGATTAGGGTTAAGTTTAGAGTTAGGGTTAGGGTTAGGGTGAGGGTTGGGGTTAGGGTTAGAGGCTTACGGTTAGGGTGATCGTTATATCACTTTTCAGTTTTCATGTTATAATAATTGAACAGGAGACACGAACGTGAATTAGTTTACAAAGTTGTGCTGTGCGTTTCTGTTCTTCTGTTGGAAA
Source organism: Meriones psammophilus (assembly GCA_036365155.1). Classification (NCBI taxonomy): domain Eukaryota; kingdom Metazoa; phylum Chordata; class Mammalia; order Rodentia; family Muridae; genus Meriones; species Meriones psammophilus. The sequence goes on from JAEOAE010003257.1 coordinate 17,069, forward strand.
ATTGTTTCTGTGCTGTATAGTGTGATATATCACTTTTCAATTTTCCTGTTATAATAATTGAACCCGCGACACGTATGTGAATTAGTTCACAAAGTTGTTCTTTTCCTTTCTGTTCTTTCGATGAAAGTAGGTTCCTGTGCTATATAGTTCGATATATCACTTTTCAGTTTTCCTGTTAAAATAATTGAATGCGCGACACGTATGTGAATTAGTTTACAAAGTTGTGCTTTTTGTTTCTGTTCTTTCGATGGAAACTTGTTTCTGTGCCATAGAGTGCGAGATAACACTTTTCAGTTTTCCTGTATTCCTAATTGAGGGAGCAACACACATGTGATTCCGTTTAAAAGTAGTGCTTTCCTTTCCTGTTCTTTCGTTCGAAACTTGTTCCTGTGCTGTACAGTGCGTTATATCTCTTTTCAGTTTTCCTGTATTCCTAATTTAGAGAGTGGCACACATGTGATTTAGTTCACAAAGTAGTGCTTTGCGTTTATGTTCTATCCTTGGAAACATGTTCCTGTTAGGAACAAGTTAGGGTTACGGTTAGGGTTAGGGTTAGAGTTAGGGTCTTAAGGTTAGGGTTAGGGTAAGGGTTAGGGTTAGCTTTAGGGTTAGGGGCTTAGGGTTAGGATTAGGGTTATATCACTATTCAGTTTTCCGGTTATAGTCATTGAACAGGCGACACGAATGTGAATTAGTTTACAAAGTTGTGCTTTGCGTTTCTGTTCTTTCGATGAAAACTTGTTTCTCTGCAATACATTTTGATTTATCACTTTTCAGTTTCCCTGTATTCCTAATTGTGTGAGCGACACACATGTGATTTAGTTTACAAAGTAGTGCTTTGTGTTTCTGTTCTTCTGTTGGAAACTTGTTTCTGTGCTGTATAGTATGATATATATCACTTTTCAGTTTTCCTGTTATTATATTTGAGCAAGCAACACGTATGTGAATTACTTTACAAAGTTGTGCTTTTCATTTCTGTTCTTTCAATGGAAGCAGGTTCCTGTGCTATACAGTTCGGTATATCACTTTTCAGTTTTCCCGTTTTAATAATGGAGCCAGCGACACATATGTGAATTAGTTGACAAAGTTGTGCTTTTGCGTTTCTGTTCTTTCGTTAGAAACAAGAACTTGTTTCTGTGCTGTCCATTGTGTTATATCCCTTTTTAGTTTTCCTGTATTCCTAATTGAAGTGGCACAAATGTGATTTACTTTACAAAGTAGTGCTTTGCGTTTATGTTCTTTTCGTTGGAAACTTGTTTTAGGAACAGGTTAGGTTTAGTGTTAGGGTTAGGGTGAGGTTAGGGTTAGGGTTAGGGTTAGGATTAGGTTAGGGGTTTAGGGTTAGGGTTAGGGTTATATCACTTTTCAGTTTTCCTATTATAATAATTGAAAACTTGCGACACAAATGTGAATTAGTTTACAAAGTTGTGCTGTGTGTTTCTGTTCTTTCGATGAAAACTAGTTTCTTTGCTGTACATTTGATTTATATCACTTTTCCAGGTTCCCAGTATTCCTAATTGAGTGATCAACACACATGTGATTTAGTTTACAAAGATGAGCTTTGCGTTTCTGTTCTTCTGTTGGAAACTTGTTCCTGTGCTGTACAGTTCGATATATCACTTTTCAGTTTTCCTGTTATAATAATTGAGCAGGCGACACGTATGTGAATTAATTTACAACGTTGTGCTTTGCGTTTATCTTCTTTAGATGAAAACTTGTTTCTGTTCTGTAAAGTGCAAGATAATACTTTTCACTTTTCCTGTATTCCTAATTGAGCGAGCGACACACATGTGATTCCGTTTAAAAGTAGTGCTTTGCTTTTCTGTTCTTTCGTTCGAAAGTTGTTCCTGTGCTGTACAGTGCATTATATCACTTTTAAGTTTTCCTGTATTCCTAATTGAGCAAGTGGCACACATGTGATTTAGTTAACAAAGTAGTGTTTTTCGTTTATGTTCTTTCATTGGAAACTTTTTCCTGTTAGGAACAAGTTAGGGTTATGGATAGCGTTAGGATTATGGTTAGGGTTAGGGGCTTAGGGTTAGGGTGAGGGTTATATCTCTTTTCAGTTTTTCTGTTATAATAATTGAACAGGCGACACGAATGTGAATTAGTTTACATAGTAGTGCTTTGCGTTTCTGTTCTTTCGATGGAAACTTGTTTCTGTGCCATAGAGTGCGAGATAACACTTTTCACTTTTCCTGTATTCCTATTTGAGTGAGCGACACACATGTGATTCCGTTTAAAAGTAGTGCTCTCCTTTCCTTTTCTTTCGTTTGAAACTTGTTCCTGGGGTGAGGGGCATGATGGCGGCGCCGGGAGGACTCTCATTCTGAGCAGCAGCACAGCAGGATCAGCACAGTGACCAGCAATCAGAACTCTCGGCCACAAAACACAGTCCTTTTGTTTCCCAGGTGAGAGGATACCCCACGGTGGGGGATTCAATCAGCTTTTAACTCACCCGGCTAAACCGCGGAAGAGATCCCGGTTCCGCCAGACCCTGCCGCCAGCCCCAGCGCCAGCCCATGGCCACAAGCCAGTGTCTCTGGTCATGGTCCCATACTGAACCGTGGGCACCACACTATCAGAGACTGGAATTTTCAGTCGAGAGATAACCCCAGGGTACAGGAAACGATTGGGACTGGCCTTAGGTCACCCAGACATCCCCTGGAAAAGACTCGGGTGGGTTCCACGGGCACCCCAGGAGCCAGTCCGGAGCCAGAGCCTGGGACCCAGGTTCAGGCACAGAGCCCTGCCTGCCTGCGCACCTGATTCGCCGCCGGAGATAGAAACGGCGGGTCTGATCTCAGAGCACTCAGCTCACCCCCAACCTGAAAAGGTCCCCGGAAAATTACCCAGCTTAGAGGGGCACTCAGGCTCCCAAAAGCCGCAAAGGCAGACACAGGCAGTTTCTGCGCACCAGACAGCTGGCAGAGACTGAGCCGCCATCACACAGCTGTGCTCCAGGCACAGGCAGTTTCTGCGGCCAGCCAGCTGGCGGACACTGAGCAGTGTGCACCTGGGCAAAAAAAAAAAAAAAGACACTGGGAGTCCGTGTCTCCAGAGAATCCACGGGGAAGGAAGGAAACTGTACTGACCTGAAACACCCAATCCTTCCCTAGAAAAAGTCTAGCAGTCTAGTGGGGCGAGGCGCCAGCACTCAGCTGTGCTCCTGACACAGGCACAAACAGTTGAGGCGCGCCTGATGTCCAACTGGGTCACAGCAGCTGATCATTAAATTTGCAACAAGAAACCCAGAAACAGGGCAGCTGCCCTCAGGACTTCCCTGGGTGAGAGGAGAACCCTCTACACTAACAAAGCCCACAGTTACCACTCAGGTCTATATCCCTGAGGTGAGCAACTCCTGAAAAAACACCAGCCATCCAGGGACTATACCGAAAAAGCTGAGAAGACATCCTTCAGGAAAAACCAGCTTTCTGCAAAGGGGATTCTCTCCGCCACAGGATCCCCAGGAACCACCAGAAAATAACCCCAAACACCTAAGATAACACAATGGGTAGAGGCCAGCGTAAAAGCTCAAGCAACAAAAGACAGAGCAATATGGCATCTCCAGAACCCAGTTACCCAGGGGCAAGTAGCCCTGGACACCCCACCATAACTGAAATCCAAGAAGATGACCTAACAAGTATGCTCAGGAAGATGATAACAGAGGAAACAAATAAGATTCATAAAGACATAGAGGAAAATAAACTCAAACAGAATATTGCCATCTGTAAAGAAATAGAGAAGCGACACAAACAGTTTATGGCCTTTAGAAAGGAAATGCTTAAAACACTGAATGAAATGATAGAAACAGAGTTGAAGGAACTAAAAGAAAAACAGGAAAGTACAATCAGACAGGTGAAGGAAGTAAACAAAACAACTCAAGACCTGAAGATAGAATTGGAAAAATTAAAGAAAACACAAATGGAAGAAATAATGGAAAGGAAAAATCTAGGGAAGAAAACAGGAACTACAGAGGTAAGCATAACCAACAGACTACAAGAGATGGAAGAAAAAATCTCAGGTGTAGAAGATACAATGGAAGAAATAGATGTATCTGTCAAAGAAAATGTTAAATCCGAAAAATTCCTGACACAGACCGTCCAAGAAATGCAAGACAATATGAAAAGACAAAACCTAAGAATAATAGGTATAGAGGAAAAAGAAGACTTCCTTCTCCAAGGCCCAGAAAATATTTTCAACAAAATCATTGAAGAAAATTTCCCCAAGCTAAAGGAGAGGCCAATTAGAATACATGAGGCCTACAGAACACCCAACAAATTTGACCAGAAAAGAAAATCCTCCCGCCACATAATAATAAAAACAGTAAGTATACAGAACAAAGAAAAAATACTAAAAGCTGCAAGGGAAAAAGGCCAAGTAACATATAATGGCAAACCCATTAGAATCACACCTGACTTTTCAACAGAGACTATGAAAGCCAGAAGGGCCTGGGCGGATATCATGCAGACCCTAAGAGAACACAGATGTCAGCCCAGGCTACTATACCCCATAAAACTCTCAGTCCCCATAGATGGAGAAAACAAGATATTCAATGACAAAAAACAAATTTCAACAATACCTACAAACAAATCCAGCATTACAGAAGACACTGGAAGGAAAATACAACCCAAGAAAGCTAGCTACATTCAAGAAAACACAGGAAATAAATAACCTCACTTCAGTAAAACAAAAAGCAACCAAGCACACAACCTGATGACCACAGCCAACATCAAAATCAAGACATCTAACAGCCACTGGTCATTAATCTCTCTCAACATCAATGGACTCAACTCTCCAATAAAAAGACACAGATTAACAGAATGGATACGTAAACAAAACCCAGCAATCTGTTGCATACAAGAAACACACCTAAGACACAAAGATAGACATTACCTGAGGGTAAAGGGTTGGGAAGACGACTTTCCAAGCAAGCGGACCCAAGAAGCAAGCAGGATTAGCCATTCTAATATCTGATAAAATAGACTTTCAACCAAAATTAATCAAAAGAGATGGGGAAGGACACTTCATACTCATCGAGGGGAAAATTCCACCAGGAAGACATCACAATCCTGAACATCTATGACCCAAATACAAGGGCACCCACATTTGTGAAAGAAACATTGATAAAATTTAAAGCACATATAGATCCCCACATTAATAGTGGGAGACTTCAACACCCCTCTCAACAAAGGACAGGTCAACAAAACAGAAATTAAACAAAGAAACAATGTCTCTGACAGAGGTCATGAATCAAATGGACTTAACAGACATTTACAGAACTTTACACCCAAAACAAAAGAATTTACCTTCTTCTCAGCACCTCATGGAACCTTCTCCAAAATAGACCATATAGTGGGTCACAAAGCAAGCCTCAACAGATACAAGAAGATTGAAATAATCCCATGTATCTTGTCTGATCACCATGGAATAAAGCTGGACCTCCACAATAACAGAAATAACAAAAGCCTACACACACATGGAAACTGAACAACTTGTTACTAAATGACAGCTGGGTCAGGAAGAAATAAAGAAAGAAATTAAAGTCTTTCTAGAAATCAATGAAAATGAAGACACAACATACCCGAACTTGTGGGACACAATGAAAGCAGTGCTAAGAGGAAAGTTCATAGCACTAAGTGCCTTCAAGAAGAAATTGAGACAGCTCATTCAAGCACCCTAATGGCTCACTTAAAAACCCTAGAAAAGAAGAAGCAGACACACCAAGAAGGAGTAGACGGCTGGAAATAATCAAACTCAGGGCTGAAATCAATCAATTGGAAACAAATAAACAATTCAAAGAATCAATGAAACCAAGAGCTGGTTCTTTGAGAAAATCAACAAGATCGACAAACCCTTAGCCAGGCTAACTAAAATGCAGAGAGACACCACCCAAATCAACAAAATCAGGAATGACAAGGGGATATAACTACAGACACTGAGGAAATCCAAACAATCATTAGGACTTACTTCAAAAAGTCTATATGCCACAAAATTTGAAAATCTAAATGAAATGGATAATTTTCTTGATCGATTTGACTTACCAAAGCTGAATCAGGACCAGGGAAATCAACTAAATAGTCCTATATCCCCAAAAGAAATAGAAGCGGTCATCAAAAGTCTCCCATCCAAAAAAAGCCCAGGAACAGATGGCTTCAGTGCAGAATTCTACCAGACCTTCAAAGAAGAGCTAACACAAATTCTCTTCAAACTATTCCACAAAATAGAAACAGAAGGAATATTACCAAATTCATTCTATGAAGCCACAGTCACCTTGGTACCTAAACCTCACAAAGACTCAACAAAGAAAGAGAATTTCAGGCCAATCTCCCTTATGAACATTGATGCAAAAATACTTAATAAAATACTTGCAAACCGAATCCAAGAACACATCAAAGATATTATCCACTATGACCAAGTAGGCTTCATCCCAGGTATGCAGGGGTGGTTCAATATAAGGAAATCCATCAATGTGATCCACCATATTAACAAACTGAAAGAAAAAAACCACATGATAATCTAACTAGATGCTGAAAAAGCCTTTGACAAAATCCAACATCCATTCATATTCAAAGTATTGGAGAGATTAGGGATACAAGGCACATATCTAAACATAGTAAAGGCGATATACAGCAAGCCTATAGCCAACATCAAACTGAACGGAGAGAAACTTAAAGCAATCCCACTGAAATCAGGGACAAGACAAGGCTGCCCACTCTCTCCATATCTCTTCAACATAGTGCTGGAAGTCCTTGCTAGAGCAATAAGACAGTTGAAGGAGATCAAGGGGATACAAATTGGAAAGGAAGAAGTCAAATTATCACTATTTGCAGATGATATGATAGTATACGTGAGTGACCCCCCAAAAACTCTACCAGGGAACTCCTACAGCTGATTAACACCTTCAGCAAAGTGGCGGATACAAAATTAACTCAAAAAATCAGTAGCCCTCCTGTATACAAAAGACAAAAGGGCTGAGAAAGAAATTAGGAAACAACACCCTTCACAATAGCCACAAATGACATAAGGTACCTCGGAGTAACCTAACCAAGGAAGTCAAAGACTTGTATGAAAAAATTTCAAATCTCTGAAGAAAGAATTAGAAGAAGATATGAGAAGATGGAAAGATCTCCCATGCTCATGGCTTGGCAAGATTAACATAGTAAAAATGGCCATCTTACCAAAAGCAATCTACAGATTCAATGCAATGCCCATCAAATTACCAACACAATTCTTTACAGACCTGGAAAGAAAAATTCTCAACTTCATATGGAATAACAAGAAACCCAGAATTGCTAAAACAATCCTCTACAATAAAAGATCTTCTGGAGGTATCTCCATCCCTGATCTTAAGTTGCACTATAGAGCAACAGTTTTAAAAACTGCATGGTAGTGGCATAGAAACAGAATGGTGGATCAATGGAACCGAACAGAGGACCCAGAAATCAACCCACACACTTATGGACACCTGATCTTTGACAAAGATGCCAAAACCATACAATGGAAAAAGATAGCATCTTCAACAAATGGTGCTGGTCTAACTGGATGTCTACATGTAGAAAAATGAAAATAGATCCATACTTGTCACCCTGCACAAAACTGAAGTCCAAGTGGATCAAAGACCTCAACATAAAACCAGACACATTAAATCGGCTTGAAAAAGTGTGGAAATACCCTAGAACTCATTGGTACAGGGGGGAAAACTTCCTGAACAGAACACCAACAGCACAGGCTCTAAGAGCAACAGTCAATAAATGGGACCTCATGAAACTGAAAAGCTTCTGTAAAGCAAAAGGACACCGTCATCAAAACAAAGCGAACACCTACAGATTGGGAAAGAATCTTCACCAACCCTTTATCTGACAGAGGACTCGTATCCAGTATATATAAAGAACTAAAGAAGCTGAAAAGCAGCAAACCAAGTAATCCACTTAAAAAATGGGGAACAGAGCTAAACAGAGAATTCTCTGTAGAGGAATACCGAATGGCAGAGAAGCACTTAAAGAAATGCTCAACCTCACTAGCCATTAGGGAAATGCAAATCAAAACAACCCTGAGATTTCACCTTACACCCATGAGAATGGCCAAGATCAAAAACTCAAGTGACAACACATGCTGGAGAGGTTGTGGAGAAAGGGGAACCCTCCTCCACTGCTGGTGGGAATGTAAACTTGTACAACCACTGTGGAAATCAATCTGGTGCTTTCTCAGACAACTAGGAATAGCGCTTCCTCAAGATCCAGCCATACCATTCCTGGGCATATATCCAAAAGAGGCTCAAGTACACAAAAAGGACATTTGCTCAACCATGTTTGTAGCAGCTTTATTTGTAATAGCCAGAAGCTGGAAACAACCCAGATGCCCCTCAACTGAAGAATGGATGCAGAAATTGTGGTACATCTACACAATGGAATATTACTCAGCAATGAAAAATAAGGAAATCATGAAATTTGCAGGTAAATGGTGGGATCTGGAAAGGATCATCCTGAGTGAGTTGTCCCAGAGGCAAAAAGACACACATCGTATATACTCACTCATATAGACATACAACATAGGACAAACCCACTAAAACCTGTGCATCTAAAGAAACTAAGCAAGAGAGAGGACCCTAACTAAAATGTCCAATCCCCATCCGGAAAGGCAAAGAGGATGGACATCAGAAGAAGAAGAAAACAGGAAACAACCTAGGAACCTACCACAGAGGGCCTCTGAAAGCCTCTGCCCTTCAGACTATCAAAGCAGATGCTGAGCCTGATGGGCAACTGTCGGGCAGAGTGAATGGAATTTTAGGTAAGAACAGGGAAATAGTAAGAGCTGGAGAGGACAGGGTCTCCACAAGGAGAGCAACAGAACAAGAAAATTTGAACACAGGGAACTTCCCAGAGACTCATACTCCAACCAAGGACTATTCATAGAGATAACCGAGAATCCCTGCACAGATGGAGACCAGGGCAGTTCAGAGTCCAATTGGGTTACATAGGAATGTGAAGAGGGACAGCCTCTGACATAATCTGATTGGCCTGCTCTTTGATCACCACCCTCTGGGGGGGAGCAGCCTTACCAGGCCATAGTAGAGGACAATGCAGCCACTTTTGATGTGAACTGACAGACTAAGATCAGAAAGGAGAGGAGAACCTCCCCTATTAGTGGACTTGGGGAGTTGCATGCAAGCAGAGGGACGAAGGAGGGTGGGATTGGGAGGGGAGGAGGGAGGAGCTTATGGGGGGATGCAGAATGAATAAAGTGTAATTGATGAAAAATTTAAAAAAAAAGGGAAAAATAAATACATAAATAAATAAAATAAAAAAAAAAAAAGAAACTTGTTCCTGTTAGGAACAAGTTAGAGTTAGGATTAGGGTTAGGATTAGAGTTAGGGTTAGGGTTAGGGTTAGGATGAGGGTTGGGGTTAGGGTTAGGGGCTTAGGGTTAGGGTGATCATTATATCACTTTTCAGTTTTCATGTTATAATAATTGAACAGGAGACACGAACGTGAATTAGTTTACAAAGTTGTGCTGTGCGTTTCTGTTCTTCTGTTGGAAAATTGTTTCTGTGCTGTATAGTGTGATATATCACTTTTCAGTTTTCCTGTTATAATAATTGAACGCGCGACACGTATGTGAATTAGTTTACAAAGTTGTGCTTTTCGTTTCTGTTCTTTCGATGGAAACTTGTTTCTGTGCCATAGAGTGCGAGATAACACTTTTCACTTTTCCTGTATTCCTAATTGAGGGAGCAACACACATGTGATTCCGTTTAAAAGTAGTGCTTTCCTTTCCTGTTCTTTCGTTCGAAACTTGTTCATGTGCTGTACAGTGCATTATATCTCTTTTCAGTTTTCCTGTATTCCTAATTTAGAGAGTGGCACACATGTGATTTAGTTCACAAAGTAGTGCTTTGCGTTTATGTTCTATCCTTGGAAACATGTTCCTGTTAGGAACAAGTTAGGGTTACAGTTAGGGTTAGGGTTAGAGTTAGGGGCATAGGGTTAGGGTTAGGGTAAGGGTTAGGGTTAGGGTTAGGTTTAGGGACTTAGGGTTAGGATTAGGGTTATATCACTATTCAGTTTTCAAGTTATAGTCATTGAACAGGTGACAGGAATGTGAATTAGTTTACAAAGTTGTGCTTTGCCTTTCTGTTCTTTCGATGGAAACTTGTTTCTCTGCAATACATTTCGATTTATCGCTTTTCAGTTTCCCTGTATTCCTAATTGTGTGAGCGAGACACATGTGATTTAGTTTACAAAGTAGTGCTTTGCGTTTCTGTTCTTCTGTTGGAAACTTGTTTCTGTGCTGTATAGTATGATATATCACTTTTCAGTTTTCCTCTCATAATAATTGAACGGGCCATACGTATGTGAATTAGTTTACAAAGTTGTGCTTTTAGTTTCTGTTCTTTCAATGGAAGCAAGTTCGTGTGCTATACAGTTTGGTATATCACTTTTCAGTTTTCCCGATTTAATAATGGAACGGGCGACACATATATGAATTAGTTGACAAAGTTGTGCTTTGCGTTTCTGTTCTTTCGATCGGAACTTGTTTCTGTGCTGTCCAGTGAGTTATATCCCTTTTTAATTTTCCTGTATTCCTAATTGAGCGAGTGGCACACATGTGATTTAGTTTACAAAGTAGTGCTTTGCGTTTATGTTCTTTCGTTGGAAACTTGTGTTAGGAACAAGTTAGGGTTAGGATTAGGGTTAGGGTTAGGGTTAGGGTTAGTGTGAGGGTTAGGGTTAGGGTAGGGTAAGGGTTAGGGTTAGTGTTAGGGTTAGGGGCTTAAAGTTAGGGTGAGGGTTATATCACTTTTCAGTTTACATGTTATAATAATTGAACAGGCGACACGAATGTGAATTAGTTTACAAACTTGTGCTGTGCGTTTCTGTTCTTTCGATGAAAAGTTGTTCCTGTTAGGAACAAGTTAGGGCTAGGGTTAGGGTTAGGGTTAGGGTTACTTTTAGAATTAGGGGCTTATGTTTAGGATTAGGGTTATATCACTTTTCAGTTTTCCTGTTATAATAATTGAACAGGCGACACGAATGTGAATTAGTTTGCAAAGTTGTGCTTTGCGTTTCTGTTCTTTCGATGAAAACTTGTTTCTTTGCAGTACATTTCGATTTATCACTTTTCATTTTCCCTGTATTCCTAATTGAGTGAGCGACACACATGTGATTTAGTTTACAAAGTATTGCTTTTCGTTTATGTTCTTTCGTTGGAAACATCTTCCTGTTAGGAACAAGTTAGGGTTAGGGTTAGGGTTAGGGTTAGGGTTAGGGTTAGGGTTATGGTTAGGGTTAGGGGCTTAGGGTTAGGGTTAGGGTTATATCACTTTTCGATTTTCCTGTTATAATAATTGAATGGGCGACATGAATGTGAATTAGTTTACAAAGTTTGCTGTGCGTATCCGTTTTTTCAATGAAAACTTATTTCTTTGCCTTACATTTTGATTTATCACTTTTCAGTTTCCCTGTATTCCTAATTGAGTGAGTGACACACATGTGATTTAGTTTACAAAGTAGAGCTTTGCATTTCTGTTCTACTTTTGGAAACTTGTTTCTGTGCCGTAAAGTGCGAGATAACACTTTTCAGTTTTCCTGTATGCCTCATTGAGCAAGCAACACACATGTGATTCCATTTAAAAGTAGTGCTTTGCTTTTCTGTTTTTGCTTTCAATACTTGCTCCTGTGCTGTACAGTGCGTTATATCACTTTTAAGTTTTCCTGTGTTCCTAATTGAGCGAGTGGCACACATGTGATTTAGTTTACAAAGTAGTGCTTTGCGTTTATGTTCTTTCGTTGGAATCTTGTTCCTGTTAGTAAAAAGTTAGGGTTAGGGTTAGGGTTAGGCTTAGGGTTAGGGTTAGCGTTATGTGGTTAGGGTTAGGGTTAGGGGTTAGGGTTAGGGTTAGGGTTAGGGTTAGGGGGGCTTAGGATTAGGGTTAGGGTTAGGGTTAGGGTTAGGGTTATATCACTTTTCAGTTTTCTTGTTATAATAATTGAGCAGGCGACACAAATGTGAATTAGTTTACTAAGTTGTGCTGTGCGTTTCCGTTCTTCGATGAAAACTTGTTTCTTTGCCTTACATATCGATTTATCGCTTTTCAGTTTTCTTGTATTCCTAATTGAGCGGCGACACACATGTGATTTAGTTTACAAAGTAGTGCTTTGCATTTCTGTTCTTCTGTTGGAAGCTTGATTCTGTGCTGTACAGTGTGATATATCACTTTTCAGTTTTCCTGTTATAATAATTGAACGGACGACACGTATGTGACTTAGTTTACAAAGTTGTGCTTTGCATTTCTGTTCTTTCAATGGAAACTTGTTCCTGTGCTGTACAGTTCGATATATCACTTTTCAGTTTTCCTGTTATAATAATTGAAAGGGCAACACTTATGTGAATTAGTTTACAAAGTTGTGCCTTGCGTTTCTCTTCTTTCGATGGAAACTTGTTTCTCTGCCATACATTGCGAGATAATACTTTTCAGTTTTCCTGTATTCCAAATTGAGCGAGCGACACACATGTGATTCCCTTTAAAAGTATTGCTTTGTTTTTCTGTTCTTTCGTTTGAAACTTGTTCCTGTGCTGTACAGTGCATTATATCTATTTTCAATTTTCCTGTATTCCTAATTGAGTGAGGGACACACATGTGATTTAGTTTACAAAGTAGAGCTTTGCATTTCTTTTCTACTTTTGGAAACTTGTTTCTGTGCCGTAAAGTGCCAGATAACACTTTTCAGTTTTCCTGTATGCCTCATTGAGCAAGCAACACACATGTGATTCCATTTAAAAGTAGTGCTTTGCTTTCCTGATTTTTCTTTCAATACTTGTTCCTGTGCTGTACAGTGCGTTATATCTCTTTTCAGTTTTCCTGTATTCCTAATTGAGCGAGTGGCACACATGTGATTTAGTTTACAAAGTAGTGCTTTCTTTATTTTCTTTCCTTGGGAACTTGTTCCTGTGAGTAAACAAGTTTGGGTTAGGGTTAGGCTTAGGGTTAGGGTTAGGGTTAGGTTACACGCTTAGGGTTAGGGTTAGGGTTAGGGTTAGGGTTATAGAACTAGGGTTAGGGTTATATCACTTTTCAGTTTTCTTGTTATAATAATTGAACGGGCGACACAAATGTGAATTAGTTTACAAAGTTGTGCTTTGCGTTTCTGTTCTTTCGATGAAAACTTGTTTCTTTGCCATACATTTCGATATATCGCTTTTCAGTTTTCCTGTTATAATAATTGAACGGGCGACACGTATGCGAATTAATTTACAAAGATATGCTTTGGGTTTCTGTTCTTTCGATGGAAACTCGTTTCTGTGCCTTACAATGCAAGATAACACTTTTCAGTTTTCCTGTATTCCTAATTGAGCGAGCGACACACATGTGATTCCGTTTAAAAGTAGTGCTTTCCTTTCCTGTTCTTTCGTTCGAAACTTGTTCCTGTTAGGATCAAGTTAGAGTTAGGATTAGGGTTAGGTTTAAAGTTAGGGTTAGGGTTAGGGTTAGGGTGAGGGTTAGGGTTAGGGTTAGGGGTTTAGGGTTAGGGTGATCGTTATATCACTTTCCGTTTTCATATTATAATAATTGAACAGGAGACAGAATGTGAATTACTTTACAAAGTTGTGCTGTGCGTTTCTGTTCTGTTGGAAAATTGTTTCTGTGCTGTACAGTGTGATATATCACTTTTCAGTTTTCCTGTTATAATAATTGAACCGCCGACACGTATGTGAATTAGTTCACAAAGTTGTTCTTTTCCTTTCTGTTCTTTCGATGAAAGTAGGTTCCTGTGCTATATAGTTCGATATATCACTTTTCAGTTTTCCTGTTAAAATAATTGAACGCGCGACACGTATGTGAATTAATTTACAAAGTTGTGCTTTTCGTTTCTTTTCTTTCGATTTAAACTTGTTTCTGTGCCATAGAGTGCGAGATAACACTTTTTAGTTTTCCTGTATTCCTAATTGAGGGAGTAACACACATGTGATTCCGTTTAAAAGTAGTGCTTTCCTTTCCTGTTCTTTCATTCGAAACTTGTTCCTGTGCTGTACAGTGCGTTATATCTCTTTTCATTTTTCCTGTATTCCTAATTTAGAGAGTGGCACACATGTGATTTAGTTCACAAAGTAGTGCTTTGCGTTTATGTTCTATCCTTGGAAGCATGTTCCTGTAAGGAACATGTTAGGGTTCCGGTTAGGGTTAGGGTTAGTTTTAGGGGCTTAGGATTAGGGTTAGGGTAAGGGTTAGGGTTAGGGTTAGGGTTAGGGGCTTAGGGTTAGGGTTAGCGTTATAACACTTTTCAGTTTTCTTGTTATAATAATTGAACGGCCAATACGAATGTGAATTAGTTTACAAAGTTGTGCTGTGCGTTTCCGTTCTTTCGATGAAAACTTGTTTCTCTGCCTTACATTTCGATTTATTGCTTTTCATTTTCCCTGTATTCCTAATTGAGTGAGCGACACACATGTCATTTAGTTTACAAAGTATTGCTTTTCGTTTTATGTTCTTTCGTTGGAAACATCTTCCTGTTAGGAACAAGTTAGGTTAGGGTTAGGGTTAGGGTTAGGGTTAGGGTTAGGGTTAGGGTTAGGGTTAGGGTTATGGTTATGGTTAGGGTTAGGTGCTTAGGGTTAGGGTTAGGGTTATATCACTTTTCGATTTTCCTGTTATAATAATTGAAAGGGCGACACGAATGTGAATTAGTTTACAAAGTTTGCTGTGCGTATCCGTTTTTTCAATGAAAACTTGTTTCTTTGCCTTACATTTTGATTTATCACTTTTCAGTTTTCCTGTATTCCTAATTGAGTGGTGACACACATGTGATTTAGTTTACAAAGTAGAGCTTTGCATTTCTGTTCTACTTTTGGAAACTTGTTTCTGTGCCGTAAAGTCTTGAGATAACACTTTTCAGTTTTCCTGTATGCCTCATTGAGCAAGCACACACATGTGATTCCATTTAAAAGTAGTGCTTTGCTTTTCTGTTTTTTGCTTTCAATACTTGCTCCTGTGCTGTACAGTGCGTTATATCACTTTTAAGTTTTCCTGTGTTCCTAATTGAGCGAGTGGCACACATGTGATTTAGTTTACAAAGTAGTGCTTTGTGTTTATGTTCTTTCGTTGGAAACTTGTTCCTGTTAGTAAAAAGTTAGGGTTAGGGTTAGGGTTAGGCTTAGGGTTAGGGTTAGCGTTATGTGTAGGGTTAGGGTTAGGGTTAGTGTTAGGGTTAGGGTTAGGGTTAGGGTTAGGGTTAGGGTTAGGGGCTTAGGGTTAGGGTTAGGGTTAGGGTTAGGGTTAGGGTTATATCACTTTTCAGTTTTCTTGTTATAATAATTGAACGGGCGACACAAATGTGAATTAGTTTACTAAGTTGTGCTGTGCGTTTCCGTTCTTTCGATGAAAACTTGTTTCTTTGCCTTACATATCGATTTATCGCTTTTCAGTTTTCTTGTATTCCTAATTGAGCGAGCAACACACATGTGATTTAGTTTACAAAGTAGTGCTTTGCATTTCTGTTCTTCTGTTGGAAGCTTGATTCTGTGCTGTACAGTGTGATATATCACTTTTCAGTTTTCCTGTTATAATAATTGAACGGACGACACGTATGTGACTTAGTTTACAAAGTTGTGCTTTGCATTTCTGTTCTTTCAATGGAAACTTGTTCCTGTGCTGTACAGTTCGATATATCACTTTTCAGTTTTCCTGTTATAATAATTGAAAGGGCAACACTTATGTGAATTAGTTTACAAAGTTGTGCCTTGCGTTTCTCTTCTTTCGATGGAAGCTTGTTTCTCTGCCATACATTGCGAGATAATACTTTTCAGTTTTCCTGTATTCCTAATTGAGCGAGCGACACACATGTGATTCCCTTTAAAAGTATTGCTTTGTTTTTCTGTTCTTTCGTTTGAAACTTGTGCCTGTGCTGTACAGTGCATTATATCTATTTTCAATTTTCCTGTATTCCTAATTGAGTGAGGGACACACATGTGATTTAGTTTACAAAGTAGAGCTTTGCATTTCTCTTCTACTTTTGGAAACTTGTTTCTGTGCCGTAAAGTGCGAGATAACACTTTTCAGTTTTCCTGTATGCCTCATTGAGCAAGCAACACACATGTGATTCCATTTAAAAGTAGTGCTTTGCTTTTCTGTTTTTTCTTTCAATACTTGTTCCTGTGCTGTACAGTGCGTTATATCTCTTTTCAGTTTTCCTGTATTCCTAATTGAGCGAGTGGCACACATGTGATTTAGTTTACAAAGTAGTGCTTTCTTTATTTTCTTTCCTTGGGAACTTGTTCCTGTGAGGAACAAGTTAGGGTTGGGTTAGGCTTAGGGTTAGGGTTAGGGTTAGGGTTACGCTTAGGGTTAGGGTTAGGGTTAGGGTTAGGGTTATAGAACTAGGGTTAGGGTTATATCACTTTTCAGTTTTCTTGTTATAATAATTGAGCAGGCGACACAAATGTGAATTAGTTTACAAAGTTGTGCTTTGCATTTCTGTTCTTCGATGAAAACTTGTTTCTTTGCCGTACATTTCGATATATCGCTTTTTCAGTTTTCCTGTTATAATAATTGAGCAGGCGCGTACGTATGCGAATTAATTTACAAAGTTATGCTTTGGGTTTCTGTTCTTTCGATGGAAACTCGTTTCTGTGCCTTACAATGCAAGATAACACTTTTCAGTTTTCCTGTATTCCTAATTGAGCGAGCGACACACATGTGATTCCGTTTAAAAGTAGTGCTTTCCTTTCCTGTTCTTTCGTTGAAACTTGTTCTGTTAGGATCAAGTTAGAGTTAGGATTAGGGTTAGGTTTAAAGTTAGCGTTAGGGTTAGGGTTAGGGTGAGGGTTAGGGTTAGGGTTAGGGGCTTAGGGTTAGGGTGATCGTTATATCACTTTCCGTTTTCATATTATAATAATTGAACAGGAGACAGAATGTGAATTACTTTACAAAGTTGTGCTGTGCGTTTCTGTTCTTCTGTTGGAAAATTGTTTCTGTGCTGTACAGTGTGATATATCACTTTTCAGTTTTCCTGTTATAATAATTGAACCGCCGACACGTATGTGAATTAGTTCACAAAGTTGTTCTTTTCCTTTCTGTTCTTTCGATGAAAGTAGGTTCCTGTGCTATATAGTTCGATATATCACTTTTCAGTTTTCCTGTTAAAATAATTGAACGCGCGACACGTATGTGAATTAATTTACAAAGTTGTGCTTTTCGTTTCTTTTCTTTCGATGGAAACTTGTTTCTGTGCCATAGAGTGCGAGATAACACTTTTTAGTTTTCCTGTATTCCTAATTGAGGGAGTAACACACATGTGATTCCGTTTAAAAGTAGTGCTTTCCTTTCCTGTTCTTTCGTTCGAAACTTGTTCCTGTGCTGTACAGTGCGTTATATCTCTTTTCATTTTTCCTGTATTCCTAATTTAGAGAGTGGCACACATGTGATTTAGTTCACAAAGTAGTGCTTTGCGTTTATGTTCTATCCTTGGAAGCATGTTCCTGTAAGGAACAAGTTAGGGTTCCGGTTAGGGTTAGGGTTAGTTTTAGGGGCTTAGGATTAGGGTTAGGGTAAGGGTTAGGGTTAGGGTTAGGGTTAGGGGCTTAGGGTTAGGGTTAGCGTTATAACACTTTTCAGTTTTCTTGTTATAATAATTGAGCGCCAATCTGAATGTGAATTAGTTTACAAAGTTGTGCTGTGCGTTTCCGTTCTTTCGATGAAAACTTGTTTCTCTGCCTTACATTTCGATTTATTGCTTTTCATTTTCCCTGTATTCCTAATTGAGTGAGCGACACACATGTCATTTAGTTTACAAAGTATTGCTTTTCGTTTATGTTCTTTCGTTGGAAACATCTTCCTGTTAGGAACAAGTTAGGGTTAGGGTTAGGGTTAGGGTTAGGGTTAGGGTTAGGGTTAGGGTTAGGGTTATGGTTATGGTTAGGGTTAGGTGCTTAGGGTTAGGGTTAGGGTTATATCACTTTTCGATTTTCCTGTTATAATAATTGAAAGGGCGACACGAATGTGAATTAGTTTACAAAGTTTGCTGTGCGTATCCGTTTTTTCAATGAAAACTTGTTTCTTTGCCTTACATTTTGATTTATCACTTTTCAGTTTCCCTGTATTCCTAATTGAGTGAGTGACACACATGTGATTTAGTTTACAAAGTAGAGCTTTGCATTTCTGTTCTACTTTTGGAAACTTGTTTCTGTGCCGTAAAGTGCGAGATAACACTTTTCAGTTTTCCTGTATGCCTCATTGAGCAAGCAACACACATGTGATTCCATTTAAAAGTAGTGCTTTGCTTTTCTGTTTTTGCTTTCAATACTTGCTCCTGTGCTGTACAGTGCGTTATATCACTTTTAAGTTTTCCTGTGTTCCTAATTGAGCGAGTGGCACACATGTGATTTAGTTTACAAAGTAGTGCTTTGTGTTTATATTCTTTCGTTGGAAACTTGTTCCTGTTAGTAAAAAGTTAGGGTTAGGGTTAGGGTTAGGCTTAGGGTTAGGGTTAGCGTTATGTGCTTAGGGTTAGGGTTAGGGTTAGGGTTAGGGTTAGGGTTAGGGTTAGGGTTAGGGTTAGGGTTTAGGGTTAGGGTTAGGGTTAGGGTTAGGGTTAGGGTTAGGGTTATATCACTTTTCAGTTTTCTTGTTATAATAATTGAACGGGCGACACAAATGTGAATTAGTTTACTAAGTTGTGCTGTGCGTTTCCGTTCTTTCGATGAAAACTTGTTTCTTTGCCTTACATATCGATTTATCGCTTTTCAGTTTTCTTGTATTCCTAATTGAGCGAGCGACACACATGTGATTTAGTTTACAAAGTAGTGCTTTGCATTTCTGTTCTTCTGTTGGAAGCTTGATTCTGTGCTGTACAGTGTGATATATCACTTTTCAGTTTTCCTGTTATAATAATTGAACGGACGACACGTATGTGACTTAGTTTACAAAGTTGTGCTTTGCATTTCTGTTCTTTCAATGGAAACTTGTTCCTGTGCTGTACAGTTCGATATATCACTTTTCAGTTTTCCTGTTATAATAATTGAAAGGGCAACACTTATGTGAATTAGTTTACAAAGTTGTGCCTTGCGTTTCTCTTCTTTCGATGGAAGCTTGTTTCTCTGCCATACATTGCGAGATAATACTTTTCAGTTTTCCTGTATTCCTAATTGAGCGGCGACACACATGTGATTCCCTTTAAAAGTATTGCTTTGTTTTTCTGTTCTTTTCGTTTTGAAACTTGTGCCTGTGCTGTACAGTGCATTATATCTATTTTCAATTTTCCTGTATTCCTAATTGAGTGAGGGACACACATGTGATTTAGTTTACAAAGTAGAGCTTTGCATTTCTCTTCTACTTTTGGAAACTTGTTTCTGTGCCGTAAAGTGCGAGATAACACTTTTCAGTTTTCCTGTATGCCTCATTGAGCAAGCAACACACATGTGATTCCATTTAAAAGTAGTGCTTTGCTTTTCTGTTTTTTCTTTCAATACTTGTTCCTGTGCTGTACAGTGCGTTATATCTCTTTTCAGTTTTCCTGTATTCCTAATTGAGCGTAGTGGCACACATGTGATTTAGTTTACAAAGTAGTGCTTTCTTTATTTTCTTTCCTTGGGAACTTGTTCCTGTGAGGAACAAGTTAGGGTTAGGGTTAGGCTTAGGGTTAGGGTTAGGGTTAGGGTTACGCTTAGGGTTAGGGTTAGGGTTAGGGTTAGGGTTATAGAACTAGGGTTAGGGTTATATCACTTTTCAGTTTTTCTTGTTATAATAATTGAGCAGGCGACACAAATGTGAATTAGTTTACAAAGTTGTGCTTTGCGTTTCTGTTCTTTCGATGAAAACTTGTTTCTTTGCCGTACATTTGATATATCGCTTTTCAGTTTTCCTGTTATAATAATTGAACGGGTGACACGTATGCGAATTAATTTACAAAGATATGCTTTGGGTTTCTGTTCTTTCGATGGAAACTCGTTTCTGTGCCTTACAATGCAAGATAACACTTTTCAGTTTTCCTGTATTCCTAATTGAGCGGCGACACACATGTGATTCCGTTTAAAAGTAGTGCTTTCCTTTCCTGTTCTTTCGTTCGAAACTTGTTCCTGTTAGGATCAAGTTAGAGTTAGGATTAGGTTAGGTTTAAAGTTAGGGTTAGGGTTAGGGTTAGGGTGAGGTTAGGGTTAGGGTTAGGGGCTTAGGGTTAGGGTGATCGTTATATCACTTTCCGTTTTCATATTATAATAATTGAACAGGAGACAGAATGTGAATTACTTTACAAAGTTGTGCTGTGCGTTTCTGTTCTGTTGGAAAATTGTTTCTGTGCTGTACAGTGTGATATATCACTTTTCAGTTTTCCTGTTATAATAATTGAACCGCCGACACGTATGTGAATTAGTTCACAAAGTTGTTCTTTTCCTTTCTGTTCTTTTCGATGAAAGTAGGTTCCTGTGCTATATAGTTCGATATATCACTTTTCAGTTTTCCTGTTAAAATAATTGAGCCTTGCGACACGTATGTGAATTAATTTACAAAGTTGTGCTTTTCGTTTCTTTTCTTTTCGATGGAAACTTGTTTCTGTGCCATAGAGTGCGAGATAACACTGTTTAGTTTTCCTGTATTCCTAATTGAGGGAGTAACACACATGTGATTCCGTTTAAAAGTAGTGCTTTCCTTTCCTGTTCTTTCGTTCGAAACTTGTTCCTGTGCTGTACAGTGCGTTATATCTCTTTTCATTTTTTCCTGTATTCCTAATTTAGAGAGTGGCACACATGTGATTTAGTTCACAAAGTAGTGCTTTGCGTTTATGTTCTATCCTTGGAAGCATGTTCCTGTAAGGAACATGTTAGGTTTCAATTAGGGTTAGGGTTAGTTTTAGGGGCTTAGGATTAGGGTTAGGGTAAGGGTTAGGGTTAGGGTTAGGGTTGGGGCTTAGGGTTAGGGTTAGCGTTATAACACTTTTCAGTTTTCTTGTTATAATAATTGAGCGGCAATCTGAATGTGAATTAGTTTACAAAGTTGTGCTTTGCGTTTCCGTTTTCGATGAAAACTTGTTTCTCTGCCTTACATTTCGATTTATTGCTTTTCATTTTCCCTGTATTCCTAATTGAGTGAGCGACACACATGTCATTTAGTTTACAAAGTATTGCTTTTCGTTTATGTTCTTTCGTTTGAAACATCTTCCTGTTAGGAACAAGTTAGGGTTAGGGTTAGGGTTAGGGTTAGGGTTAGGGTTAGGGTTAGGGTTATGGTTATGGTTAGGGTTAGGTGCTTAGGGTTAGGGTTAGGGTTATATCACTTTTCGATTTTCCTGTTATAATAATTGAACAGGCGACACAAATGTGAATTAGTTTACAAAGTTTGCTGTGCGTATCCGTTTTTCAATGAAAACTTGTTTCTTTGCCTTACATTTTGATTTATCACTTTTCAGTTTCCCTGTATTCCTAATTGAGTGAGTGACACACATGTGATTTAGTTTACAAAGTAGAGCTTTGCATTTCTGTTCTACTTTTGGAAACTTGTTTCTGTCCGTATAAAGTGCAAGATAACACTTTTCAGTTTTCCTGTATGCCTCATTGAGCAAGCAACACACATGTGATTCCATTTAAAAGTAGTGCTTTGCTTTTCTGTTTTTTGCTTTCAATACTTGCTCCTGTGCTGTACAGTGCGTTATATCACTTTTAAGTTTTCCTGTGTTCCTAATTGAGCGAGTGGCACACATGTGATTTAGTTTACAAAGTAGTGCTTTGTGTTTATATTCTTTCGTTGGAAACTTGTTCCTGTTAGTATAAAAAGTTAGGGTTAGGGTTAGGGTTAGGCTTAGGGTTAGGGTTAGCGTTATGTGCTTTTTAGGGTTAGGGTTAGGGTTAGGGTTAGGGTTAGGGTTAGGGTTAGGGTTAGGGTTAGGGTTAGGGTTAGGGGCTTAGGGTTAGGGTTAGGGTTAGGGTTAGGGTTAGGGTTATATCACTTTTCAGTTTTCTTGTTATAATAATTGAGCAGGCGACACAAATGTGAATTAGTTTACTAAGTTGTGCTGTGCGTTTCCGTTCTTCGATGAAAACTTGTTTCTTTGCCTTACATATCGATTTATCGCTTTTCAGTTTTCTTGTATTCCTAATTGAAGCGGCGACACACATGTGATTTAGTTTACAAAGTAGTGCTTTGCATTTCTGTTCTTCTGTTGGAAAGCTTGATTCTGTGCTGTACAGTGTGATATATCACTTTTTTCAGTTTTCCTGTTTATAACAAAGTATATGTGACTTAGTTTACAAAGTTGTGCTTTGCATTTCTGTTCTTTCAATGAAAACTTGTTCCTGTGCTGTACAGTTCGATATATCACTTTTCAGTTTTCCTGTTATAATAATTGAAAGGGCAACACTTATGTGAATTAGTTTACAAAGTTGTGCCTTTGCGTTTCTCTTCTTTCGATGGAGCTTGTTTCTCTGCCATACATTCTTAGGTTTGAGATAATACTTTTCAGTTTTCCTGTATTCCTAATTATTGAAAGCGACACACATGTGATTCCCTTTAAAAGTATTGCTTTGTTTTTTCTGTTCTTTTCGTTTTGAAACTTGTGCCTGTGCTGTACAGTGCATTATATCTATTTTCAATTTTCCTGTATTCCTAATTGAGTGAGGACACACATGTGATTTAGTTTACAAAGTAGAGCTTTGCATTTCTCTTCTACTTTTGGAAACTTGTTTCTGTGCCGTAAAGTCTTGAGATAACACTTTTCAGTTTTCCTGTATGCCTCATTGAGCAAGCAACACACATGTGATTCCATTTAAAAGTAGTGCTTTGCTTTTCTGTTTTTCTTTCAATACTTGTTCCTGTGCTGTACAGTGCGTTATATCTCTTTTCAGTTTTCCTGTATTCCTAATTGAGCGAGTGGCACACATGTGATTTAGTTTACAAAGTAGTGCTTTCTTTATTTTCTTTCCTTGGGAACTTGTTCCTGTGAGGAACAAGTTAGGGTTAGGGTTAGGCTTAGGGTTAGGGTTAGGGTTAGGGTTACACGCTTAGGGTTAGGGTTAGGGTTAGGGTTAGGGTTATAGAACTAGGGTTAGGGTTATATCACTTTTCAGTTTTCTTGTTATAATAATTGAACGGGCGACACAAATGTGAATTAGTTTACAAAGTTGTGCTTTGCATTTCTGTTCTTTCGATGAAAACTTGTTTCTTTGCCGTACATTTCGATATATCGCTTTTCAGTTTTCCTGTTATAATAATTGAACGGGCGACACGTATGCGAATTAATTTACAAAGTTATGCTTTGGGTTTCTGTTCTTTCGATGGAAACTCGTTTCTGTGCCTTACAATGCAAGATAACACTTTTCAGTTTTCCTGTATTCCTAATTGAGCGAGCGACACACATGTGATTCCGTTTAAAAGTAGTGCTTTCCTTTCCTGTTCTTTCGTTCGAAACTTGTTCCTGTTAGGATCAAGTTAGAGTTAGGATTAGGGTTAGGTTTAAAGTTAGCGTTAGGGTTAGGGTTAGGGTGAGGGTTAGGGTTAGGGTTAGGGGCTTAGGGTTAGGGTGATCGTTATATCACTTTCCGTTTTCATATTATAATAATTGAACAGGAGACAGAATGTGAATTACTTTACAAAGTTGTGCTGTGCGTTTCTGTTCTTCTGTTGGAAAATTGTTTCTGTGCTGTACAGTGTGATATATCACTTTTCAGTTTTCCTGTTATAATAATTGAACCGCTGACACGTATGTGAATTAGTTCACAAAGTTGTTCTTTTCCTTTCTGTTCTTTCGATGAAAGTAGGTTCCTGTGCTATATAGTTCGATATATCACTTTTCAGTTTTCCTGTTAAAATAATTGAACGCGCGACACGTATGTGAATTAATTTACAAAGTTGTGCTTTTCATTTCTTTTCTTTCGATGGAAACTTGTTTCTGTGCCATACAGTCTTGAGATAACACTTTTTAGTTTTCCTGTATTCCTAATTGAGGAGTAACACACATGTGATTCCGTTTAAAAGTAGTGCTTTCCTTTCCTGTTCTTTTCGTTGAAACTTGTTCCTGTGCTGTACAGTGCGTTATATCTCTTTTCATTTTTTCCTGTATTCCTAATTTAGAGAGTGGCACACATGTGATTTAGTTCACAAAAGTAGTGCTTTGCGTTTATGTTCTATCCTTGGAAGCATGTTCCTGTAAGGAACAAGTTAGGTTCAGTTAGGGTTAGGGTTAGTTTTAGGGGCTTAGGATTAGGGTTAGGGTAAGGGTTAGGGTTAGGGTTAGGGTTAGGGGCTTAGGGTTAGGGTTAGCGTTATAACACTTTTCAGTTTTCTTGTTATAATAATTGAGCGGCCAATCTGAATGTGAATTAGTTTACAAAGTTGTGCTGTGCGTTTCCGTTCTTTTCGATGAAAACTTGTTTCTCTGCCTTACATTTCGATTTATTGCTTTTCATTTTCCCTGTATTCCTAATTGAGTGGCGACACACATGTCATTTAGTTTACAAAGTATTGCTTTTCGTTTATGTTCTTTTCGTTGAAACATCTTCCTGTTAGGAACAAGTTAGGGTTAGGGTTAGGGTTAGGGTTAGGGTTAGGGTTAGGGTTAGGGTTAGGGTTATGGTTATGGTTAGGGTTAGGTGCTTAGGGTTAGGGTTAGGGTTATATCACTTTTCGATTTTCCTGTTATAATAATTGAAAAGGCGACACGAATGTGAATTAGTTTACAAAGTTTGCTGTGCGTATCCGTTTTCAATGAAAACTTGTTTCTTTGCCTTACATTTTGATTTATCACTTTTTTCAGTTTCCCTGTATTCCTAATTGAGTGGTGACACACATGTGATTTAGTTTACAAAGTAGAGCTTTGCATTTCTGTTCTACTTTTGGAAACTTGTTTCTGTGCCGTAAAGTCTTGAGATAACACTTTTCAGTTTTCCTGTATGCCTCATTGAGCAAGCAACACACATGTGATTCCATTTAAAAGTAGTGCTTTGCTTTTCTGTTTTTGCTTTCAATACTTGCTCCTGTGCTGTACAGTGCGTTATATCACTTTTAAGTTTTCCTGTGTTCCTAATTGAGCGAAGTGGCACACATGTGATTTAGTTTACAAAGTAGTGCTTTGTGTTTTATATTCTTTCGTTGGAAACTTGTTCCTGTTAGTAAAAAGTTAGGGTTAGGGTTAGGGTTAGGCTTAGGGTTAGGGTTAGCGTTATGTGCTTAGGGTTAGGGTTAGGGTTAGGGTTAGGGTTAGGGTTAGGGTTAGGGTTAGGGTTAGGGGCTTAGGGTTAGGGTTAGGGTTAGGGTTAGGGTTAGGGTTATATCACTTTTCAGTTTTCTTGTTATAATAATTGAGCAGGCGACACAAATGTGAATTAGTTTACTAAGTTGTGCTGTGCGTTTCCGTTCTTCGATGAAAACTTGTTTCTTTACTTATATCGATTTATCGCTTTTCCAGTTTTCTTGTATTCCTAATTGAAGCGGCGACACACATGTGATTTAGTTTACAAAGTAGTGCTTTGCATTTCTGTTCTTCTGTTGGAAGCTTGATTCTGTGCTGTACAGTGTGATATATCACTTTTCAGTTTTCCTGTTATAATAATTGAGCGGACGACACATTATGTGACTTAGTTTACAAAGTTGTGCTTTGCATTTCTGTTCTTTCAATGGAAACTTGTTCCTGTGCTGTACAGTTCGATATATCACTTTTCAGTTTTCCTGTTATAATAATTGAAAGGGCAACACTTATGTGAATTAGTTTACAAAGTTGTGCCTTGCGTTTCTCTTCTTTCGATGGAAGCTTGTTTCTCTGCCATACATTGCGAGATAATACTTTTCAGTTTTCCTGTATTCCTAATTGAGCGGCGACACACATGTGATTCCCTTTAAAAGTATTGCTTTGTTTTTCTGTTCTTTCGTTTGAAACTTGTGCCTGTGCTGTACAGTGCATTATATCTATTTTCAATTTTCCTGTATTCCTAATTGAGTGAGGACACACATGTGATTTAGTTTACAAAGTAGAGCTTTGCATTTCTCTTCTACTTTTGGAAACTTGTTTCTGTGCCGTAAAGTTGAGATAACACTTTTCAGTTTTCCTGTATGCCTCATTGAGCAAGCAACACACATGTGATTCCATTTAAAAAGTAGTGCTTTGCTTTTCTGTTTTTCTTTCAATACTTGTTCCTGTGCTGTACAGTCGTTATATCTCTTTTCAGTTTTCCTGTATTCCTAATTGAGCGAGTGGCACACATGTGATTTAGTTTACAAAGTAGTGCTTTCTTTATTTTCTTTCCTTGGGAACTTGTTCCTGTGAGGAACAAGTTAGGGTTAGGGTTAGGCTTAGGGTTAGGGTTAGGGTTAGGGTTCCTTAGGGTTAGGGTTAGGGTTAGGGTTAGGGTTATAGAACTAGGGTTGGGTTATATCACTTTTCAGTTTTCTTGTTATAATAATTGAGCGGCGACACAAATGTGAATTAGTTTACAAAGTTATTTGTGCTTTGCATTTGGTTTTTTCGATGAAAACTTGTTTCTTTGCCGTACATTCGATATATCGCTTTTTTCAGTTTTCCTGTTATAATAATTGAGCAGGCGACACGTATGCAATTAATTTACAAAGTTATGCTTTGGGTTTCTGTTCTTTCGATGGAAACTCGTTTCTGTGCCTTACAATGCAAGATAACACTTTTCAGTTTTCCTGTATTCCTAATTGAGCGGCGACACACATGTGATTCCGTTTAAAAGTAGTGCTTTCCTTTCCTGTTCTTTCGTTGAAACTTGTTCCTATTAGGATCAAGTTAGGGTTAGGAGTTAGGGTTAGGTTTAAAGTTAGCGTTAGGGTTAGGGTTAGGGTGAGGGTTAGGGTTAGGGTTAGGGGCTTAGGGTTAGGGTGATCGTTATATCACTTTTCCGTTTTCATATTATAATAATTGAACAGGAGACAGAATGTGAATTACTTTACAAAAAAGTTGTGCTGTGCGTTTCTGTTCTTCTGTTGGAAAATTGTTTCTGTGCTGTACAGTGTGATATATCACTTTTCAGTTTTCCTGTTATAATAATTGAAGTGCCCGACACGTATGTGAATTAGTTCACAAAGTTGTTCTTTTCCTTTCTGTTCTTCGATGAAAGTAGGTTCCTGTGCTATATAGTTCGATATATCACTTTTCAGTTTTCCTGTTAAAATAATTGAACGCGCGACACGTATGTGAATTAATTTACAAAGTTGTGCTTTTCATTTCTTTTCTTTCGATGGAAACTTGTTTCTGTGCCATACAGTCGAGATAACACTTTTTAGTTTTCCTGTATTCCTAATTGAGGGAGTAACACACATGTGATTCCGTTTAAAAGTAGTGCTTTCCTTTCCTGTTCTTTCGTTCGAAACTTGTTCCTGTGCTGTACAGTGCGTTATATCTCTTTTCATTTTTCCTGTATTCCTAATTTAGCGTTGGCACACATGTGATTTAGTTCACAAAAGTAGTGCTTTAGCGTTTATGTTCTATCCTTGGAAGCATGTTCTGTAAGGAACAAGTTAGGGTAGTTCGGTTAGGGTTAGGGTTAGTTTTAGGGGCTTAGGATTAGGGTTAGGGTAAGGGTTAGGGTTAGGGTTAGGGTTAGGGGCTTAGGGTTAGGGTTAGCGTTATAACACTTTTCAGTTTTCTTGTTATAATAATTGAACGGCCAATACGAATGTGAATTAGTTTACAAAGTTGTGCTGTGCGTTTCCGTTCTTTCGATGAAAACTTGTTTCTCTGCCTTACATTTCGATTTATTGCTTTTCAGTTTTCTTGTATTCCTAATTCAGCGGCGACACACATGTGATTTAGTTTACAAAGTAGTGCTTTGCGTTTCTGTTCTTCTGTTGGAAACTTGATTCTGTGCTGTACAGTGTGATATATCACTTTTCAGTTTTCCTGTTATAATAATTGATTGGGCGATACGTATGTGACCGTTTACAAGTTTGTGCTTTCCTGTTAGGAACAAGTTAGGGTTATGGTTAGGGTTAGGATTATTGTTAGGGTTAGGGGCTTAGGGTTAGGGTTAGGGTTAGGTTTAGGGGCCTAGGTGTAGGGTTAGTGTTATATCACTTTTCAGTTTTCCTGTTATAGTAATTGAACAGGCAACACGAATGTGAATTTGTTTACAAAGTAGTGCTTTGCGTTTCTGTTCTTCTATTGAAAAATTGTTTCTATGCTGTACAGTGTGATATATTACTTTTCAGTTTTCCTTTTATTATAATTGAGAGGGCGACACGTATGTGAAGTAGTTTACAAAGTTGTGCTTTGCGTTTCTGTACTTTTATGGAAACTTGTTCCTGTGCTGTATAGTTCGATATATCACTTTTCAGTTTTCCTGTTATAATAATTCAACGGGCGACACATATGCGAATTAATTTACAAAGTTATGCTTTGGGTTTCTGTTCATTCGATGGAAACTTGTTTCTGTGCCTTACAATGCTAGTTAACACTTTTCAGTTTTCCTGTAATCCTAATTGAGCGAGCGACACACATGTGATTCCGTTTAAAAGTAGTGCTTTGCTTTTCTGTTCTTTCGTTCGAAATTGTTCCTGTGCTGTACAGTGTGTTATATCTCTTTTCAGTTTTCCTGAATTCCTAATTGCGCGAGTGGCACACATGTGATGTGTTTAGAGTGTAGTGCTTTGCTTTTATGTTCTTTCGTTGGAACAAGTTAGGGTAAGGGTTAGGGTTAGGGTGGGTTAGGGTTAGTGTGAGGGTTAGGGTTAGGGTAGGGTTAGGGTTAGTGTTAGGGTTAGGGGATAGGGTTAGTGTTAGGGTTAGAGTTAGGGGCTTAGGGTTAGGATTGGAGTTATATCACTTTTCAGTTTTCCTGTTATAATAATTGAACAGGTCACTAATATGAATTAGTTTACAAAGTTGTGCTTTGCTTTTCTGTTCTTTCGATGAAAACTTGTTTCTTTGCCGTACATTTCGTTATATCGCATTTCAGTTTTCTGTATTCCTAATTGAGCAAGCGATACACATATGATTTAGTTTACAAAGTAGTGCTTTGCGTTTTTGTTCTACTGTTGGAAACTTGATTCTGTGCTGTACAGTGTGATATATCATTTTCAGTTTTCCTGTTATAGTAATTGAACGTGCGACACGTATGTGAATTAGTTTAAAAAGCTGTGCTTTGCGTTTCTGTTCGTTCCATGGAAACTAGTTTCTTTGCCTTACAATGCGAGATAACACTTTTCAGTTTTCCTGTATTCCTACTGGCGTGAACGACACACATGTGATTTCGTTTGAACTTACTGCTTTGCTTTTCTGTTCTTTTGTTTGAAACTTGTTCCTGTGCTGTACAGTGCATTATATCACTTTTAAGTTTTCCTGTATTCCTAATTGAGCGAGTGGCACACATGTGATTTATTTTACAAAGTAGTGCTTTGCGTTTATGTTCTTTCGTTGGAAATTTGTTCCTGTTAGGAACAAGTTAGGGTTAGGGTTAGGGTTAGGGTGAGGTTAGGGTTAGGGTTAGGGTTAGGGTTAGGGTTAGGGTTAGGGGTTTAGGGTTAGGGTTATATCACTTTTCAGTTTTCCTGTTATAATAATTGAACAAGCAAGACCACGAATGTGAATTTGTTTAAAAGGTGGGCTGTATGTTTCTGTTCTTCGATGAAAACTAGTTTCTTTGTTGTACATTTCGATTTTTAAGCTTTTCAGGTTCAGTATTCCTAATTGAGTGATCAACACACATGTGATTTAGTTTACAAAGATGAGCTTTGCGTTTCTGTTCTTCTGTTGGTAACTTGTTTCTGTGCTGTACAGAATGATATATCACTTTTCAGTTTTCCTGCTATAATAATTGAAATGGCGATACATATATTTTGTATTTTGCAAAGTTGTGCAGTGTGTTTCTGTTCTTTCGATGGAAACTTGTTCCTGTGCTGTACAGTTCGATATATCACTTTTCAGTTTTCCTGTTATAATAAATGAACATGCGACACGTATGTGAATTATTTTACAAAATTGTGCTTTGCGTTTCTCTTTTTTAGATGGAAACTTGTTTCTGTTCTGTAAAGTGCGAGATAACACTTTTCACTTTTCCTGTATTTCTAATTGAGCGAGCGACACACATGTGATTCCGTTTAAAAGTAGTGCTTTGCTTTTCTGTTCTTTCGTTCGAAAGCTGTTCCAGTGCTGTACAGTGCGTTATATCTCTTTTCAGTTTTACTGTATTAATAATTGAGAGAGTGGCACACATGTGATTTAGTTTACAAAGGAGTGCTTTGCGTTTATGTTCTGTCGTTGGAAACTTGTTCCTGTTAGGAAGAAGTTAGGGTTAGGGTTAGGGGTAGGGTTACAATGCGAGATAACACTTTTCGGTTTTACTGTATTCCTAATTGAGCAAGCGACACACATGTGATTCCGTTTAAAAGTAGTGCTTTGCTTTTCTGTTTTTTTGTTAGAAACTTGTTCCTGAGCTTTACAGTGTGTTATATCACTTTTCAGTTTTCCTGTATTCCTAATTGAGCGAGTGGCACACATGTGATTTAGTTTACAAAGTAGTGCTTTGCGTTTATGTTCTTTCCTTGGAAACTTGTTCCCGTTAGGAAAAAGTTAGGGTTAGGGTTAGAGTTAGGCTTAGGCTTAGGGTTAGGGTTAGGGGATTACTGTTAGGATAAGGGTTAGGCTTTGGGTTAAAGTTAGGGTTATTGGCTTAGGGTTAGGGTGAGGGTTATATCACTTTTCAGTTTTCCTGTTATAAAAATTGAACAGGCGACACGAATGTGAATTAGTTTACAATGTAGTGCTTTGCGTTTCTGTTCTTCTGTTGGAAACTTGTTTATATGCTGTACAGTGTGATATATCACTTTTCAGTTTTCCTGTTATAATAATTGAACGAGCGACATGTATGTGAATTAGTTTGCAAAGTTGTGCTTTTCGTTTCTGTTCTTTCGATGGAAGAAGGTTCCTGTGCTGTACAGTTCCATATATCACTTTTCAGTTTTCCTGTTATAATAATTGAGCAGACAACACGTATGTGAATTAGTTTAAAAAAGTTGTGCTTTTCGTTTCTCTGATTTCGATGGAAACTTGTTTCTCTGATATAAAGTTGGAGATAACACTTTTCAGTTTTCCTGTATTCCTAATTGGTGAGTGACACACATGTGATTCCGTTTTGAAGTAGTGCTTTGCTTATCTGTTCTTTTCGTTGAAACTTGTTCCTGTGCTGTACAGTGTGTTATATCACTTTTTTTTTTTGTATTTTTAAAATTTTCTTTTTATTTATTTATTTTTTTAGGTTTAATACCTATTGTTTCTTTTTTTTTTTTTTTTCAATGCAGTTTGTTCAGGAACCTTGAACAATCATCTGACCCTGGGGAAGCCAGCCCTCAGCTTAAATAGCCTCTGGGCAGCCAGCCCAGGCATGCCGCGTGGGCAAAGCAGACAGATCCACATACATGGAAGCAAGCCAGATCCTCAGCCTTAGCCAAATGTTGAACTGTTCGTGACAGAGGCACTCACCATCAGGAAGGTGGAAGGTGGAAACCAGCTCCATCTTTAAGGCATAGCATTCGCAGCTCTCTACAGTTCCCCCTTTTTGTTTTTGATGCATCAGGCAAGAGTAGAGGTCTGCTCTCTGATGTTAGAAATAAATTGGGACTTTGTGCGATGTTCATTTAGGTGTCATCCACCCAAGAGCATCAGACCCGTCCGATAACTTTTTCTCAGAGGCAGGACCTGGGGCATCAACCGCATGCAATCAGACATGCTCTTCTGTGGGTCCCAAGCGGCTGACCCTGAGTGCAGTGCTTCGCCTCGCATCCTGAGTGTAACATTTTAGCTTTTATGGTAGCCAACCATGCTTGGGGAGAATGTCCTGTTTCA
The DNA here is from genome assembly GCA_036365155.1 of Meriones psammophilus. Lineage (NCBI taxonomy): Eukaryota > Metazoa > Chordata > Mammalia > Rodentia > Muridae > Meriones > Meriones psammophilus. The sequence continues at coordinate 48,841 of JAEOAE010003257.1, forward strand.
ATGGCTGTAAAGGCCTGAATGATCATGGCTGCATCACACTGTTGTGAGACTCTAATCTTGCATATATACCACAGGCAAACCAAGGAGACCAACACCAGAAGGCCTGCTAACACTCCCATGCCCGCCCATTCCTTCAGATGATTCATGGCTGCAGCAATCCATGATGATAATCCTGTGGCTAGTCCTGTGTCCACTCTGGTAGAATTTACTGTGACAATGGCCACTCTCAGCTGCTCCATCGTAGCATCAAATTCTCCAGTCAATTACCTAAAATATGGCTCGACAATTGTTTAGACAGATTTGCAGCACAGGAAAAATTCTCATGTTATATGCTAGTGACTCCAAGTCCAACATATTTTCATTGACACCCGAGTGGAGTGTTTTGCCATAGGGTATCAATTTCCTCCTGCATGAGGTCAATCTTCTGATTGAACACCATCAAGGTTCCTTTTAGATATATCACTTTTAAGTTTTCCTGTATTCCTAATTGAGAGAGTGGCACACAAGTGATTTAGTTTTTACAAAGTAGTGCTTTGCGTTTATGTTCTTTCGTTGGAAACTTGTTAGGGTTAGGGTTAGGGTTAGAGTTAGGGGCTTAGGGTTAGGGTTAGGGTTAGGGTTAGGGGCTTAGGGTTAGAGTTAGAGCTATCGTTAGGGTTAGGGTTAGGGTTAGGTTTAGGGGGTTAGGGTTAGGGTTAGGGTTAGGGTTATATCACTTTTCAGTTTTTTCTGTTATAATTATTGAGCAGGCGACACGTATGTGAATTAGTTTACAAAGTTGTGCTTTGCGATTCTGTTCTTTTGATGGAAACTTGTATCTGTGCCATAAAGTGCGAGATAACACTTTTCAGTTTTCCTGTATTCCTAATTGAAGTGGCGACACACATGTGATTCCATTAAAAAGTAGTGCTTTGCTTTTCTATTCTTTCGTTCAAAACTCGTTCCTGTGCTGTACAGTCGTTATATCTCTTTTCAGTTTTCCTGTATTCCCTAATTGAGCCCAGTGGCACACATGTGATTTAGTTTTCTTTTTTTTATTTTTAAAATTAATTTATTATTTTATTTATTACAATATATTCACTTTTTTTTAAATTTTTTTTATTTATTTTTCCCTTTTTTTTAAAAAATTTTTCATCAATTACACTTTATTCTTTCTGCATCCCCCAGCTCCTCCCTCCTCCCCTCCCAATCCCACCCTCCTTCCTCCCTCTGCTTGCATGCCACTCCCAAGTTCACTAATGGGGAGGTTCTCCTCTCCTTTCTGATCTTAGTCTGTCAGTTCACATCAAAAGTGGCTGCATTGTCCTCTACTATGGCCTGGTAAGGCTGCTCCCCCAGAGGAGGTGATCAGGAGCAGGCCAATCAGATTATGTCAGAGGCAGTCCCTCTTCACATTACTATGTAACCCAATTGGACTCTGAACTGCCCTGGTCTACATCTGTGCAGGGATTCTGGGTTATCTCCATGAATAGTCCTTGGTTGGAGTATGAGTCTCTGGGAAGTTCCCTGTGTTCAAATTTTCTTGTTCTGTTGCTCTCCTTGTGGAGACCCTGTCCTCTCCAGCTCTTACTATTTCCCAGTTCTTACCTAAAATTCCATTCACTCTGCCCGACAGTTGCCCATCAGGCTCAGCATCTGCTTTGATAGTCTGAAGGGCAGAGGCTTTTTCAGAGGCCCTCTGTGGTAGGTTCTAGGTTGTTTCCTGTTTTCGTCTTCTTCTGATGTCCATCCTCTTTGCCTTTCAGGATGGAGATTGGACATTGTAGTTAGGGTCCTCTCTCTTGCTTAGTTTCTTTAGATGCACAGGTTTTAGTGGGTTTGTCCTATGTTGTATGTCTATATGAGTGAGTATATACCATGTGTGTCTTTTACAGACCTGGAAAAGAAAAATTCTCAACTTCATATGGAATAACAAGAAACCCAGAATTGCTAAAACAATCCTCTACAATAAAAGATCTTCCGGAGGTATCTCCATCCCTGATCTTAAGTGATTTAGTTTTCAATGTAGTGCTTTGCGTTTCTGTTCTTTCCTTGGAAACTTGTTCCTGTTAGGAACAAGTTAGGGTTAGGATTAGGGTTAGGGTTAGGGTTAGGGTTAGGGTTAGGGTTAGGGTTAGGGTTAGGGTTAGGGTTAGGGTTATGGTTAGCGTTAGGGTGAGGGTGAGGTTAGTGGTTAGCTTAGGGTTAGGGTTATGGTTAGAGTTAGGGTTTTAGGGTTAGGATTAGGGTTATATCACTTTTCAGTTTTTCCTGTTATAATAATTGAACAGCGACATGAATGTTAATTAGTTTACAACGTTGTGCTGTGCGTTTCTGTTCTTTCGATGAAAACTTGTTTCTTTGTCATACAGTTGATTTATCACTTTTCAGTTTCTCGTATTGCTAATTTAGTGGCGACACACATGTGATTTAGTTTACAAAGTAGTGCTGCGTTTCTGTTCTTCTGTTGGAAACTTGTTTCTGTGTTGTATAGTGTGATATATCACTTTTCAGTTTCCTGTTATAATAATTGAACAGGCGACTACGTATGTGAATTAGTTTACAAAGTTGTGCTTTGCGTTTCTATTCTTTCGATGGAAACTTCTTTCTGTGCCATAAAGTTGCGAGATAACACTTTTCACTTTTCCTGTATTCCTAATTAGGAGCATCACACATGTGATTCCGTTTAAATGTAGTGCTTTGCTTTTCTGTTCTTTCATTGAAACTTGTTCCTTTGCTGTAGAGTCGTTATATCTCTTTTTCAGTTTTACTGTATTCCTAATTGAAAGAGTGGCCCACATGTGATTTAGTTTACAAAGTAGTGCTTTGCGTTTATGTTCTTTCACTGGAAACTTTTTCCTGTTAGGAACAAATTAGGGTTAGGGTTAGGGTTATGGTTAGGGCTAGGGACTTAGGGTTAGGGTTAGGGTTAGGGTTAGGGTTAGGTTTAGGGTTAGTTTTACGGTTAGGGTTAGGGTTAGGGTTAGGGTTAGGGGCTTAGGGTTAGGGTTAGCGTTATATCACTTTAAAGTTTTCCTCTTATAATAATTGAATGGGTGTCATTATGTGAATTAGTTTACAAAGTTGTGCTTTGCGTTTCTATTCTTTCGATGGAAACTTGTTCCTGCACTGTACAGTTCGATATATCACTTTTCAGTTTTCCTCTATTCTAATTGAGCGAGTGGCACACATGTGATTAAGTTAGGGTTAGGGTTAGGGTTAGAGGTTACAATGCGAGATAACACTTTTCGTTTTCCTGTATTCCTAATTGAGCAAGCAACCCACATGTGATTCCGTTTAAAAAGTAGTGCTTTGCTTTTCTGTTTTTGTTAGAAACTTGTTCCTTTGCTGTACAGTGCGTTATATCTCTTTTCAGTTTTACTGTATTCCTAATTGAAGTGGCCCACATAGATTTAGTTTACAAATTAGTGCTTTGCGTTTATGTTCTTTAGTTGGAAACTTGTTCCAGTTTGGAACAATTTAGCGTTAGGTTAGGGTTAGGGTTAGGGTTAGGGTTAGGGTTAGGTTTTGTGTCAGGGTTAGGTTTAGGGTTACGATTAGGGTTATGGTTAGGGTTATATCACTTTTCATTTTTCCTGTTTTAATAGGACACTTATGTGAAATAATTTACCAAGTTGGGTTTGTGTTTCTGTACTATTGATGAAAACACTCTTCAGTTTTCCTGTATTCCTAATTGAGCGAGAGACACACATGTAATTTATTTTACAAAGCAGTGCTTTGCTTTTCTGTTCTTCTGTTGGAAACTTGTTCCTGTGCTGTACAGTGCGTTATATCACACTTATGTTTTCCTGTATTCCTAATTGAGCGAGTGACACACATGTGATTCAGTTTACAAAGTAGTGCTTTGTGTTTATGTCCTTTCTTTGAAACTTGTTAATGTTAGGACCAAGTTATGGTTAGGGTTGAGGTTAGGTTTAGGGTTAGGGTTAGGGTTAGGGTTAAGTTAGGGTTACGGTTAGGGTTAGGGTTAGCGTTAGGTTTAGGATTATGGTTACAGTTAGGGTTAGAGGTAAGGGTTGGTGTTAGGGTTAGGGTTAGGGGTTAGGTTTAAGGTTAGGGTTAGGGATAGGGGTTTAGGTTTAGGGTTAGAGTTAGCGTTTGGGGGTTAGTTTTATGGTTAGGGTTAGGGTTATATCACTTTTCAGTTTTTCCTGTTATAATAATTGAAAAGCGCGTACGTATGTAAATTAGTTTATAAAGTTGTGCTTTGTGTTTCTGTTCTTCCGATGAAAACTTGTTTCTTTGCCATACAGTTCAATATATCACTTTTCAGTTTTCCTGTATTCCTAATTGAGCTAGCGACACACATGAGATTTATTTTACAAAGTTGTGCTTTGCGTTTCTGTTCCTTCGATGGAAACTTGTTTCTGTGCCATACAGTCTTGAGATAACAATTTTCAGTTTTCCTGTATTCCTAATTGAGCAAGCGACACACATGTGATTCCATTTACAAAGTAGTGCTTTGCTTTTCTGTTCTTTCGTTGAAACTTGATCCTGTGCTGTACAGTCGTTATATCACTTTACAGTTTTTTCCTGTATTCCTAAATGAGCGATTGACACACATTTGATTTAGTTTACAAAGTAGTGCTTTGTGTTTATGTTCTTTCGTTGAAACTTGTTCCTGTTAGGAAAAAGTTTAGGGTTAGGATAGGGGTTACATTTAGGGTTAGGGTTAGGGTAGGGTTAGGGTTAGGGTTATGGTTCACGGTTAGGGTTAAGGGTTATGGTTAGTGTTACAGTTAGGGTTAGGGATTCTGGGGTTAGGGTTAAGGTTAGGGATAGGGTTTATATCACTTTTCAGTTTTTCTGTTATACTAATTGAACATGTGACACTTATGTGAATTAGTTGACAAAGTTGTGCTTTGTGTTTCTGTTCCTTCGATGAAACTTGTTTCTTTGCCATACAGTGTGAGATAACACTTTTCCAGTTTTCCTGTATTACTAATTGGGCGAGCAACAACACATGTGATTCCATTTAAAAGTCATGCTTTGCTTTCCTGTTCTTCTGTTGGAAACTTGTTTCTCTGCCATACATTGTTATATATCACTTTTAGTTTTCTGTTATAATAATTCAAGCGGCAACACGTATGTGAATCAGTTTACAAAGTTGTGCTTTGCCTTTTTGTTACTAATTCGATGGCAAGTTGTTTTTCTGTGCTGTACAGTCTTTGAGATAACACTTTTCAGTTTTCCTGTATTCCTAATTGAAGCGGCGACACATGTGATTCCATTTAAAAGTAGTGCCTTGCTTTTCTATTCTTTTGTTGGAAACTTGTTCCTGTGCTGTATGGTGCGATATATCACTTTTCAGTTTTCCTGTATTAATAATTGTGCTGTACAGTGACACACATGTGATTTAGTCTACAAAGTAGTGCATTTTTGCTTCTCTGTTCTTTCATTGAAACTTGTTCCTGTGCTGTACAATGCGATATATCACTTTTCAGTTTTCCTGTATTCCTAACTGAGGCGAGTCATACACATGTGATTTAGTTTAAAAAGTCCTGTGTGCTGCGTTTATGTTCTTTCTTTGGAAACTTGTTCCTGTTAGGAACAAGTTGTTCCTATTAGGAACAAGTTAGGATTAGGTTTGGGGTTAGGTTTGGGGTTAGGGTTAGGGTAGGGTTAGAGTTAGGGTTAGGGTTAGGGTTAGTGTTGGCGTTAAGGTTACCGTTAGGATTAGGTTTACAGAAGGTTTGGGTTAGGGTTATATCACTTTTCAGTTTTCCTGTTATAATAATTGAACGAGGGGACACATATGTGCATTAATTTACAAAGTTGAGCTTTGCTTTTTTGTTCTTTCGTTCTAAACTTATTCCTGTGCTGTAGAGTGCGTTATATCACTTTTCAGTTTTCCTGTATTCCTAATTGAGCGAGTGACACATATATGATTTAGTTTACAAAGTAGTGCTTTTCATTTATGTTCTTTCGTTGGAAACTTGTTCCTGTTATGAACAAGTTAGGGTTAGGGTTAGGATTAGGGTTAGGTTTAGGGTTAGGGTTATGGTTAGTGTTAGGGTAGGGTTAGGGTTAGGATTAGGGTTAGGGTTAGGGTTAGGGTTAGTGTTATGGTTAGGGTTAGGGTTAGGGGTTAGGGTTAGGTTTAGGGTTAGTGTTAGGGTTAGGGTAGGGTTAGGGTTACGGTGTTAGGGTTAGGGTTAGGTTTATATCACCTTTCAGTTTTCCTTTTATAAAAAATGAACAGGCATCACGTATGTGAATTATGTTTCAACGTTGTGTTTTCGTTACTGTTCTTTTCGATGGAAAATTGTTTCTGTGCCTACAGTGCGAGGTAACACTTTTCAGTTTTCCTATATTCTAATTGGCGGCGACACACATGTGATTCGTTTAAAAGTATTGTTTTGCTTTTGTCTT
>JAEOAE010001661.1:0-63313 GCA_036365155.1 Meriones psammophilus
TACATTCTTTCCTGATTAAAAGACAAATATTAACCACCTTAAGAATCAGGATAGGAGTAAGTTTTGGAGCCTGTGATTATGAACTCAGATTTGAACCTGGCAGCAGAAGTCTTGAGATGGCTGAACTCAGTCAACTATCTCATAATAACAAACAAAAAAGAAAAAGTACTTCACCTCTAAACTTTTTCTACTTTACTGTAATACTGTTTATCATAATTACTACTGATATAATTTCATGGTATTTTTATTATATATATTGTTATAATAAGATATATACTGTATAATGCAAATCAAAATTTGATATCTAACTTAACTAAAATCCATTCATGAAAATGCAGCCATGAAATTTCAAAAGAGCTAAAACTGCAAGAGGCTTTGAAGGTAGGAAAGTGAAAAAATGATGTACTGTTAATTCTTCTATATAAACAAACAAAATAATTAATTGATGCCTCCTATGTATAATCTTGCAAAATTTGGTTACTGGAATTTTAAAAAACTATATAGTGATTACACACACAAATCTATCTATCTATCTATCTATCTATCTATCTATCTATCTATCTATCTCAATCCAGATATAGATAAATATACCTATACAATGAAATTTCTATGTAGGCACCAGCTTAATTTCTCTATGTTCAGTGAGTTGTGTAAGTGATGTATTCAGCGATAGAGACTTGCAGTGAATTTATGGAGAGCAAATTATAATATTGATCAAAGTGTGCATTGTTTGGGCATTCCAATAAGACTCCTTTGGCCACCACCTCAAGTAGATATAATCCATTCTTCATTGATGACAAGTGACAGCCTGTTGTGACTCTCATATTCGTTCATTTAGATCACCTTCAGATATGTATATATTTTAGGAAGCTCCTGCTCTATTAGGTTACTACAGTAACATTCAATTGACATTTCATCTTCGCTGTTTCTCTTCATATTACTTTCCTTAATGTCCTCTTTCTTCCCCACTTCCAACTGATTCTTCTTTATGAGCCCATCCTCCATCTATAAATAAATATTTTACTGACCTATCCTAGGGAGATCTAGTTACTTGTTCTCAAACACTAGTCCCTTATTCTGTGTGTATCCTACATGGTTTTATGTACTGTAGGTTTCTTATCATTCACTTTAAAAGTAATATTAACATGTAAGAAGATACATGCCATATTTGTATATTTGAACTTGTGTTACTTTATACTCAGACTGATTTTTTCTAGTTTACCTGCAGATATGCATGTACTTTCAAATTTCAATCAACATCAACATTCAGTGCAATCATCACCAAAATTCCAGACAACGTAGCAGATCTTGAAAGGACAATTTTCAGCTTCAAATAGAAGCACAAACAAGCCATATCAGCTAAAACAATCCTACATAAGAACTGCTAGAGGGATCACCCATCCAAAGATTAAATTGAACTAAAAACTATAGTAGCAAGTAACAGCATGGTATTGGCAGAGTAACAAAGACTTTGGTCAATGATGAGATTGAAGACCCAGGCAGAAATCCAAATACATATGGACACTTGATATTTTTAAATAAGAAAACTTGAAATAAACATTGGAAAAAAAGACAGCATTTTCAGCACATAGTTGTGGTCAAACTAGAAGTATGCACATAAAATAATTCAAATAGATTCCTAATTTTCACTCTGCACAAAACTCCCAAAATATAGTATTGAAGAACTCAGTAAAATCAAGAAACAAAGAATCTAATGAATGAGAAATTAAAGAATAACTTTGAACTCACACACTGAAAAAAAAAAAAGACTTGTTAAACAAAGTAGCATTTGCTCTAGTCTTGAGAATGTCTTTTTCATGTTTTGGACTGTGTTGGTGAGGCTTATCACTTGAGTTTTTGTTTGACCTCTTCAATTTTTTATTTCTAGATTCATCTCAGTTTTTAATTTCATTGACTCCTTTTGTAATACAATGTCTTCAACTATCTTCAGTGTTTTATTTCACTTTTTCTTTGTTTTCACAGACATCATTGAGATTTTATCCATATCCTGTGTAATATCCTGGATTTATTTATGTTTTGAGGTCATTATGTTGTCCTGAGGCTATACTGAATATCTCAGGGTCTCCTCTAGGAAGGTTGTTGTGATTTGGTGTCTTGAATGTTAATGATTTTGGTTTCTTACTGGTGTCTAGGTATCTGGGTTTGGAATGATTGTGATTCTAGCTTTTGCTATGTGGACTTGTCTATTTTAGGTTTGTGATGTTGAATTTCTTCACTTCTGTTCCCCTCTCTGGATCTTAGGAAAATGTGTTGGCTGTGTATTGTCTTATACAGAGTATTTCTGATTGTATGTCTTGATAGGTCACTAGAAACACTAGACAAAGACTGTTTTTAGGTGTTGGTCATTACACTAAAAAATAATGATGAATAAAGATAAAATTTACTTCAGAGTAAAGGGCTGGAAAAAGTTTCCAATCAAACAGACCCAAGAAACAAGATGGAGTGGCCATTATCTATCTCATAAAATAGCCTTTCAACCAAAATTCATCCAAAGAGATGAGAAAAAGAACACTTCATACTCATCAAAGGAAAAATCCACCCCAACAACCACTCAATTATGAACATCGATGACCCAAATGCAAGGGCAGCCTCATTCATAAAATAAATATTACTATAGCTTAAATCACACATTGAATCCCACACATGAATAGTAGGAGAATTCATCACCCACTTTCTCCAATAGAGAGATCATCAAGACAGAGACTAAATAAGAAAATAAAGAAACTAACGGATATCTTGAATCAAGTGGGTATAACAGATATCTACAGAACATTTCTTTGCAACTCATGGATCCATCCTCAAAACTGACCATCTATTCAGTCACAAAGCAACCCTCAGCATATATATGAATATTGAAATAACTCAGTGAATCTTATCAGACAAACATGGATTAAAGCTGAACTTCAACAACAATAGAAACACCACTGGTCCATGGAAGAAACAAGGAAACTAAAGACAAACTAGTTTTCAATGAAAATGAAGGCATCACAAACCCAAATATATGAGATACAATGAATGCAGTGCTAAGAGAAAAGCTCACAGCACTTTGAAAACAGAAGTACCTTCATAAAGAAATTAGAGAGATCCTATTCTAATAATTTAGCAGGACACTTGAAAGCTCTCTAACAGAGGGACGCAAACACACCAACATGGAGCAGATGACAAATATTATTTAAACTTGGGACTGGAAACAAAGAGATAGATATAAAGAATTGATAAACCAAAACCTGGTTCTTTGAAAAAATCAACAAGATAAACAAACCTTTGGCAAAATAACTGAAAGGCACAGGGAGATTATCCAGATCAACAACAACAGAAACAAAAAGGGGGACATAACTATAGACAATGAGTTCTTACATCAAAAGCCTGTATTCCACAAAATTAAAAAATCTAAATTAAACAAATGATTTTCTGGATATATTTCACCTATCAAAGAAAAATCAAGATCAGGAAAAATTTTAAACAGTCCAATAACCACTAAGAAAATAGACGGAATCATTAAAAAATCTCCCAACCAAAAAACAGACAAACAAACAAACAACAAAAATACCTGCCCAGTTCCAGATTGTTTTAACTCAGAATTTTACCACAAATTCAACGAAGAGCTAATATAGATACTCTTCAAGCTGTTCCATAAAATAGAAACAGAAGGAACATTGCCAAATTCATTCTATGAGGCCACATCATCCTCACACCTAAACCACAAAAAGAACCAACAAAGAAAGAGAATTCCAGACCAATTTCATCCATGAACTTTGATATAAAAAACTCAATAAAATACAAACTGAATCTAGGAACACGTCATACACATCATCCCAGGGATGCAGGGATGGTTCAACATACAAAACATCATCAATGTAATCCACCATCTTAACAAACACAAAGAAAAAAATCACATATTCATAGCATTAGATGCAGAAAATATCTTTGACCTATTCCAACATCCCATCATGATGAAAGTCTTAGATAAATCAAGGATACAAGGTCGATATTTAAACATAATAAGGGCAATATACAGCAAGCTGATTGCAAGCATCAAACTAAATGTAGAAAAACTCAAAGCAATTCCAACAAAATCAGGGACAGTTGTAGAATGCCCAGTCTCTCCGTATCCCTTCAATATCATATTTAAATTCTAGCTAGAGCAATAAGACAACTATGGGAAATCAAGGGCATACATATCAGCAAGGAAGAAGTCAAAATATTGCTATTTGCAGATGAGGTGGTAGTGTATGTAAGCGACCCCAAACATTCGACCAGGAAACTCCTACAGCTCATAAACAGCTTCAGGAAAGTAGCTGGATATAGGATTAATTTTAACAATCAGTAGCCCTCCTGTACATAAGGGACATATGTGCTGAGAAAGAAATTAGTGAAACTATACCATTCATAATAGCCATAAATACTATAATGAATCTTGATGTGGCTCTATCCAAATAAGTGAAAGGCCTGTATGAAAAGAACTTCAAGTGTTTGAAGAAACTGAAGAAGATGTCAAAAAATGGAAATATCTCCCAATCTCCTGGATTCATAGGATTAACAGTGAAAATGGCCATCTAACCAAAGGCAATCTACAGATTCAATGCAACCACCATCAACATACCAACAGTTCTTTTCAGAACTTGAAAGAACAATTCTAAACTTCATATGGAAGAACAAAAAACCGAGAAGAGGTTAAACAATCCTATACAATAAAAGAACTTCTGGAGTTATCTCTACCCCTGACTTCAAGCTATACCACACAGCAATAGTAATTAAAAACTGCATGGTACTGGAATAGAGATAGACTGGTTGGTTGATCAATGGAATTGAATCAAAGACCCACAAATAAACACACATGTCTTTAGTCAATTGATTTTTGACAAAGAAGCCAAAACCATACAATGGGAAAATGAGAGCATCTTCAATAAACGGTGCTGGTCTAACTGTATCTCTGCATGTAAAAAAAAAAAAAAAGTACAAATAGATACATATTTATCTCCCTGCAAAACAAAACAAAAACCTCAAATCCAAGTGGGTCAGAGACCTCAATATAACCACAGATACACTAAATCTGTTAGAAGAGAAAGTTGGGAAGAGCCTTGAACTCATTGGTACAGGAGACAACTTCCCGAACAGAACACCAACAGATCTATAAGGAGTAAACACTATCAATGAAACTAAATGTCAGTCTACACATTAGGAAAAGAACACATCAATCCTATTTTTAACAAAGTGCTAATATCCAAGCTATACAATGGACTCAAGAAATCAAACTCCAATAAAAAATGACCCAATTAAATAATTGGCACAGAACTAAACAAATAATTTTCAACAGGTAAATCTTGAATGTCTTAGAAGCACTTAAATAAATGGTCACTTTCCCTCATCATCAGAGAAATGCGAATCAAAATGGCTCTGAGATTCTATCTCATACCAGTCTGAATGACTAAGATCAAAAATCTCAAATTTTAACATATCCTGGTGAGGATGAAAACAAAGGGGAACACGCTTTACTTACTGGTGTGAGTGTAAACTTATAAGCGCTTTCGAAAACAATCTGGGGCTCTCTCAGAAAATTATGAAGGCCTAGGTATACCACTACTGGATATATACCCAAAAGAGCCTCTACAAGAAGGACACCTAATCAACTACAGTCATAGCAGTTTTATTTGTGGCAGCCAGAGTCTGGAAACCACCTAGATGTCGCACAACTGAAGAATGGATAAAGAAACCATGGCACATTTACACAAAAGATAATACTCAGCCATTGGAAACACAGCAATCTACTTCCACTGCTTTCCCCAGCCAGCGGTGAGATTTTTTTTTTAATTCACTGTTTCTTATCAGGCAAAGAAATCTTGCATTGAGCACTCATAGACACACCCTACCCACTCCACCCCATCCCCTTCCCCCATATCGGCTGCATATGACAACAACTTCACCTTTGGGTCGGGACCTCTGAAAAAAACAAGATTCTCTAGGATTATAGTAATCAGATTAGAATAGGATAAAATATTTTCATAGTGATTATGGCATTAAAGGAGACCAAAGGTCACAAATGCACATTCTCATGGTTTTATAAATGGCAAATGCACCCAGGTCAGGCATGCACAGTCAGATGATGAGATATACTAAGGATGAGGAAAGGAAGATCCCCTCCTTCTCTCCAGAGATGCTCTCCAAGTTCAGACACATCCAGGAACCTTTGCGGAGGAATTCATCCAAACCCTTCCTGGATGAGAGGAGTTCTGGAGGAGTTTCAAATTCCCTGCAGTCACCAGAGCGGTTAGTGCCACCTGAATTCACTGTGCCAATTGCTTGAGAAAAATTTGAAGGCACTGCTGAACTGATGACCCTTTGGACTCTATGAGTTCACAGCTCTAGTCACTAGCTTTCTGCTAGTCATTGGCGGAGGGTTTAGGTGTTGTGCTAAGCACATTGGCATATACTATATACAATATATTAAGGATAAAACCCCTCAGCAAATGATGTCCTCACTAAAATAATTTCTAAACCAAAGGTCCCGAAAACTTCAGTCTTAATTTGCATACATATTCTACTACTAAAACTTCATAATCATTAAGAAGTGACAAAGTAAACTCATCCAAGTGTTGTGCTGCCAAATCTGAAAACATTAGTAGTGGATATTTTGGGAACAGGGACTGTCTCTGACATGAATTGATTGGCCTGCTCTTTGATCACCTCCCCTTGAGGGGGGAGCAGCCTTACCAGGCCACGGAGGAGGACAATGCAGCCAGTCCTTATGAGACCTGATAGACTAGGATCAGAATGAATTGGAGGAAAACCACCCCTATCAGTGGACTGTTAGAGGGCCATGGATGGAGAAGGGGGAGGGTGGGTGAGATTGGGAGAGGAGGAGAGAGGGAGATACAGGGGGGATACAAAGTGAATAAATTGTAACTAATGGAAATTAAAAAATAAAAATAAAGAAATAAAAAAATAAACTCAATCAACTAGGATAATCTCTAGACTGGACAAAGAACCCCATGAATTTATCTGATTGCACTTTTCCGGGTCAGAGCGGCCTCAGAAGAACCCGAAGGCCGAGCACGCTCGGGTGGGATGGGGGAGGGGCTTGCGCGAGGCGCGGCATAGGCGCAGTGCGCGCCTCCATTGTCCAGCGTGACGGAAGCGCCATTGCTATGGCAACAGCCGCCAAAGGGAAAACGCTGAGCTCGTCCTGGGCCAGGTGGGCAATGGTGGCCAAGAGGGCAGTGACGGGAACCCTCTTCCCGGGCGAGGTGGCGGCTGTCATGGCTCGGTTAGTGGACTACTTCATCGTGGTAGGCTGAGACCAGGAGAAGCCAGGTAAGGGTGTGGGGCTCCGCCTCCGTTGCAGGCTCCGCCCCCGTATTCCGCCTCCGCCACCAGTAGGCTCCGCCTCTGCTCCCCCGGGCTCCACCTCCCTCCTTCCCCAGGCTCCGCCTACGCCTCAGACTCCACTCCCCGCCTCGGGCTCCAACCCCCGCCCCAGGTTCCTCCCTCCACCCAGGGCTCTGCCTCCGCCCAGCCCCAGGTTTCACCTCCATCTCCCGGGGTCCGTCCCTCCACCCTCTTGGGCTCCGCCTCCGCCCCCGGGGCTCCGCCTCCATCCGCGGGCTCCGCCTCTGCCCCGTCCTCAGCATCTGGGCTCCGCCTCCGTCCCCAGCATCCATCCATTGGGCTAGGTGGTGCTGGGCCTGTCATCGCGGCTGGGAGGCGAGGAAGCGAGAGGGTTGGGTCCCGAGGTGGAGGAGCTGCAGGTCCAAGGGTATCAGCCATCGCGGTGCAGCCGAGTCTGGCTGGCTGTGGGCTTGTGTGAAGGACCCGCAGGATGGGGTCGCGGGGCGAGGCCAGGGCGGTACAACCGAGGGTTGGCAGGCTGGGTGGGTCGGGAGAGCCTGCCCGCGTTCAGACAAGAGCTTCTGTGCTGGCTGCTGGTACCCGAGACTGTGCCTAGCCTCAGGGGTTGGGAGGGCGGGAGCACAGTGTGTGGAGTTCCTAAGGATACACTTTGGCCTGCATCCTGAGGAAGAGTGATGCTGGGGCCAGTCCTCCCAGAAAGGAATTGCAGAGAGTCCAGTGCTGCCTCCTGCCTGCCCTGGGGCTCGTGGGGTGGGGGAGCTTGAACATTTGGGTCGAAAGAAAGCAGGGTACTTGGAAAGTCTACAGGATCCTGTGCACATTTCTAGAAACATTTTTTAGGACATATGTACAGGCATTCCAGAATGAAATGACTCTTCTTAAGTAAAGACAGCCAGCCAACCACTGCAGGTGCTCTCTCTCACTTAGCTTCCACGTGATTTGATTGTTCTCTTTATTCATCAGAGAATTCTTCATAAAGAACAGTTTGGCAGTTACATTGCTGTTTATACTTTGATGGACTTGCACAACCAGGAGTATACAGCGTTCACGCAGGCTTATTTTCTTATTTTTATCTCTTTTGTTGTTATGTGTAGATAAGCAGGATGTAATAACAAGGTTACTGTAGAGCTGGGAAAGCTCTTTTATTTCAGGGTAATTCCAGTTTTACACTTGCAAGGAATTTTAGCTACCAGCCCTGCATCCCCTTGTCTCAGGAGGTGCTTAGGTTGTGTTTTGCTGATTGTTGGTCGTTGGTAGCATTAGAGTACCATCTCTTTTTATTGTTTATTTATCCCTACAAATTTGTTTAAGAGAAGGAATTCTTCCCATTTTTTCTCACTACTGCCTAATTGAGGTCACTCAAGAGAATCGCTTGCAGGTTGGTGAGATGGCTCAACAGATAAAGGCTCTTGTTGGGCAAGCCTGGAGAACTGAGTTCAATCCCTGAATTTATGAAAAGGTGGAAGGCAAGAAGTGATTGCACAGAGTTGTCTTCTAACCTTCCTATGTGTTCCCTAGTATGCATGCTTCACCGCAACATGAACACACACACACACACACACACACACACACACACACAAACAGGCTAAAAAAAGAAGACATTGGGCTATATTTAGAGAATCTTATTGCTGCTCCAAAATGTCATGTCATTTCACTTGTCAGTCTCTTACAGACATAATCTTACCCAGAATGCTAGTGTGGAATTCAGTTTTGTTTTTAATCTTGTTCAGTTTTTCAGTTACATTGTTCTTTCCCCTACAATAATTTTTTATTTTGTTTTGTTTTTTTTTTTTTTTTTTTTTTTTTTTTTTTTTTAGACAAATTCTCTCTATAGAAAGTCCTGGCTGTCCTGGGATTCCCTATGTAGATCAGGCTGGTCTTGAACCTACAGAGATCTCCCCTTCCTCTGCCTCCCAACTGCTGGAGTTAAAGACCACATGCAACTTCCCCACAACAATTTTAAAACAATAACAAACTTGAAAAAGTTCCAAGTATGGTACACAGTTAATTGCTGTTTTACTTTGGACATTTTGAGAGAAGCTTTTGATCTTATGCCCTGTCACTCTGAATGGTTTAGTGTCAATTTTATGCAAACAGAATGTTGTCCTACATAATGACAATGCAGTTATTAAAATAGGAAATTCACGGTGACATAGTATTCCATTTAATGTGGGTTTTATTGACTATGTTATTACTCACATAAATGTCAAAAGAAGCTGGTACATTTAAGTGTTGCATTTTTTATCTCTTTAGTCTCTTTCAGTATGGAACAGTTCCCTCATCTTTTTCATGATCTTGTCACTTTGATGACTATGGGTCAGTTATATTGCGGCCTTCTTTAATTTATTTATTTGTCCAGAGACAGCCTTTTCACAGGCCTTTTACTCATGGCAGCCAGTCCCAACCTCCCAAACACTTTCCCTTTGTTTGTGACAACCAGCCCACCCAGGCACATCAGGGTTACATCAGGATTCCTCAGGCTCCTCTTTCACTTAACCTATTGACTGAGATGTTTTACTGGGGAAATGGGAACTCCCCAAAAAAAATAAACAGAGTCCAAGGCTGGAGGCAGAGGATGAGGCTAGTTGCTAGGGGACTTGCTGCTTGCTGCCCATCAGTTTCATATGTGTAAGAGGCCTAGAGTCTGGACCTTTAAAATGTTTCTTTTGTTGGTGGTTTATTTTATTAATTTTAATCCTCACACCCATGGTCCCAGGTGAGCTGGCTCTGTAGGTCTTCGGCAGGTGTCAACGGGGCTCCAACTCCCTCAATCCTTCCTCTAACTCTTCCACAAGTTTCCCAGAGTTCTGCATTAAATGTTTGTTTGACTGTAAATCCCAAAATAAAAACTGGGACATTATTAGCCTGGTGAAGCCTTTCAGATGACAATTAAGGTAGTCTATATAAGCAAGCATAGGAAAGATATGAATAAATAAACTTTCAGGCTCAGAGAGACCAGGTTAACAAGGGATGAAAGGCTTCAGCAGAGAAAATGTTATTTACCATCAGCTCCTCCAGAGATATTGTATTCTCCTAATAGATATTAATTTCTAGATGATAAGGAGACTTTTTGAAGAGTTACATGGCTGTAATGAGGTTGAGAGCTAAGGAAAAACCATTAAAACAAATATTTGAGAGATTTTTTCCAATTCAGGCTTTTTGTTAAAAAGTGAAGCCTTGGCAAAAAGATTAAAAAACTGGGTGTGTAGACCAGGCTGTTCAAAAAAATTGGAGCATTCAGACTAGGAAAATCCACCTGCCTTTGCTCAATCAAAGGGATACTCCAACACCATTTTTGGTGGAAGTCAGTACCTTCCTCACTGAGTCATGCCACAATTTCAATGGCCCAACAGATATAGGGGACCTTGACTTTGTCCACATTAGTTGAAACATAAATAGGATATAAAAGAATCTTGAATAAGCCAGGCAGAATAGAAAAAGGTATTATCTGAGTTTTATAGTTTAGCCAGACTAGAGCAATTGGCTGGACAAGGTAATATGGCTCAGTCTTTAATCCCAGAATTTGGGAAACAGAGGCAGAGCATTTAAAATCTGCATGTTCAGCCATCCTGGTCTATAGATCTAGTTCCAGGACAGCCTGGCTCTGCAGGAAACCCATGTCTAAGCAGGCTCTCTGGAAGGGGACTGGAAACATTTAGCAGCCATCTTGGGTAGGAGATAATCAGAGGAAAGATTTTGCAGAAAGATCCTGGATAACTAATGACTGACAGTAGGGCTGTTGCTGCAGTCTTTAAAAATTAGCTGCTTTGTGTTTTGTTTTTCTTTGTTTTTAACTGATAAATAACATCATTATATGTTTAAACCTTTATAAATCTGAGTTTTCAGTTACATGCTGGCAAAAACAGGACAAGGTGACTGGAAACTTTAATCTGATCCTGGTTTTAGATAGCAAAAGGAATGTTTTTCAGGTGTCATGTGTAACCAATTGAGGGCATCATGTAAATTCTCCTTTTGTTGAAGAACTTTGTGGTTGAATGCTTTCAAATGATCTGTTTATCGACAATGTTTTACTGTGGAGACTCTAAATGTTTCTCAGTCTTGTAATTGGCCTCACATTTTTTTCTTGCTAGTCACTTTTTAACTCCATTATTGAACAGCAATTCATGAACTGCAAGTTTATCAGTGACAACTGAAATCTTTTAAAGGAATTTTGGTGGTTTTTTCAAAGCTTTTTTTTCAGATTTTTGGTTGTTGTTGTTTGTTTGTTTGTTTTCCAAAGATTGGGTAAGTTTTTTCTCCCTGTAAATCTGACTATCCATGAACAAATATTAAATCAAAAATGGGGACTCAAAAAAATATCTGCCTGTCTCTGAAAAACAACCGCTGACAGGGATTAAATCTTCTGCCATCACTGTTACATAAAGGATCATTTTTAAAGCACTGTAAATTTGAGTTTTTGTTTTCATGCTTGCAAACAGGTACAAGGTGACAGGATGGGTTATCAGGATCCAAGGACATAGATAGTGAAGAAATGTTTTTCAGATAGGTATGTAACCAATTGAGGGAATCATTGAGAGAAGCAGTTATTGAAGAACTTTGTGGTTGAATGTAATGATGATCTTTTATATGCAATGTACAGATAGTAAGAGCTGTAAAGGACTCTCCTTCCTATGGCTCCCATTTTTTTCAGAACAAGAAATTTAACTCCATCATTGAACAGCAATTCATGAACTGCAAGTTTATTCTAATGAATGAACTATTCTTTTGAGAATTTATACAGTTTTTTTTTTTTTTTTTTTTAGCTTTTGGTTGTTGTTGTTTGTTTGTTTTCCCAAGATACATAGTTTCTCCATGTAGCCCTGACTATCCTGGAACTTCCTCTGTAAATCCAGAATGTTGGCAACTCAGAGATCTGCCTGTCTCTCCAGATCCTTGCCAGGATTAAAGGTGTGTGCCATCACCTTGGCATAAAGGATCATTTTTAATCTGACTTTTCTTATTTGATTGTTGTTTTTACTAAGATTGCAGAATATTGGTAGAAGAAATGATAAGAATTGGGAGGGGCTGATTAAACACGCCCATGGGAGAAATCTCATTGTGATAGGTATGAACATATGTTTGGATAAAAAGAATAATGTGTTTAATTAAAACTTAAAAAAACAAGTTCCATGTACTAGTGTGGTCTGGCTTTTACTTTTTCCTTCCTTCCTTCCTTCCTTCCTTCCTTCCTTCCTTCCTTCCTTCCTTCCTTTTGAGACAAGATCTCTGCAGCCTAGTCTGGCCTGTAATTCACTAGGTAGTTGCCACCAGTACTTGCAAACATTACATTTTAAGAGGAAAATACAAAGGAAGTATTTTTGAGACAGGATTGATTTTGTAGCTTGGCTATCCTGGACTCATTTTGTAGAACAGGCTGGCCTAGAAATCACAAATATCCACCTTCCTCTGCTTCCCTGAGTTGCTGGAATTGTAGGCTTGTGCCAAGATGCCCAACTTCAAATCTTTATTTTTAAAAAACATTTTATTTTCCTCTTTCAGTTTATTTCATTTTCACTTTTTATATTTTAATTTTTTGAAATAGGGTTTCTCTGTGTAGTCTTGGTTGTCCCATAACTCAGATCTGCTGGTTTCTGCCTCTCAAATTCTGGAACTAAAGGTGTTGGCCATCACCATCAGGCTTAAATCTGTTTCTTAATGATATATAAGATACTAGTTACAAGTTAGTTTTCCAGCATAGGTGCTGCTATAACAAAGTATCATAAATGTGGAGGCTTAAAACAACAGGTGATCATTCTTGCATAATTTTGGGGGGTTGCTCTGAAATTTATTGTCAGGAGGTAACCTCCTTTATGGGCTTCTAGGGAAGAATATTCATCTCTTCTAGTTTCTGGTGGTCCCTATTGTTCTACCATTTATGGCACTATAATTCTATTTTTTGTCCTCTCTTCACACAGCTTTCTTTATTTAAATCTTTTTCATTTTTTCATAAAAACAATTTCTTTGTTCAGCCTGGTGGTACATGTCTATAATCCCAGCGATTTGGGGGACAGATGCTGGAAGATGCCAAGTTCAAGGCTTTTGTGAGTTACAGAATGAGTTCAAGGCCTGAATGGGAAACTTAATCTCAAAAAATAAAAATAGAAAAAATGTCTGTGGCCATAGCTCAGTATAGTGAAGCACCTGCCCAGTGAGGCCCCAGGTTCAATTCTCAGTCCTCAGTGTTTGGGAGTATTAGGAGGCTTTGTTTTGCCATATTATTTCTTTTTTTCTTTCTTTTTTCCTCCTTATTCCCCTTCTTTTTTTCCTGTAGTAGGGACTGTACCTAGAAAACACACATTTTCTCTCTCTTTCCCCTCCTTCTCTTGCTCCCTCTCTTTCCTCCCCCTTCTTATCTCCCTAACAGACTGAGCTATATGCCCAGCCATGTTTTTTCTATAGCCAAAGACTGTTATAATGGCTAACTTGAACTGTCAGGTTGACTCACCTGAGAGGAAGGAACCTTAAATAAATATTGGCTTCCATCAGATTGTCATGGGGGCAATTGCTAATTGATGTAGGAGGGCCCAGTCCATTGTGGAAGTACCTTCCTGCAGGTGGATGTTGCCATTCTTTCAGGTGGGCCTGAGCTGTATAAAAAAGGTAACTGAACAAGCCAATGAGTGTTGTTCCTTCATGGTTTCTGCCTCAGTCCCTGCTTTGAGTTTTTGCCCTTTCTTCCCTCGATGGATTATAAGCCAGATAAACCCTTTCCAAAGTTGCTTTGATCAGTGTTTATCATAGCAATAGAGAAACAAACCAGGACAACTGTTAAACCATAGAAAAACAGGGAATGGAGTTCCATAATTAAGGCGGGTTTTAGTTTCATAAGGTGTACATTCTACCTCAGGAAAGGAAAGCACAGAAATTAATCTAATATTCAGTATTTCCAAAAAATAGAATATTTTTTTCTTTCCATTCTGTAAGTAAAATGGGTATCATGTCCACCAGAATTAGCTTTCAGGAAGCTGTAAACACTGTGTTTTATTGTTGAAGTCTAGGGAATCACTGCTAAAGATTTCGAAGCCTTGTCATTCCTTTTCAGCTACAAGTACTAATGAGGTAACACCTTGGGAAAATGCGGCTTTACTGGAAAACAGGTTAATGCCTTTGATTGCAGACTGGTGGCCTAGTCTCATTTCTTTCTCTCCTAGCAAGTTGTATGACCTGTTCACTGTTTACTTGTGGTAATGAGGTTTGAAGTTATTGAAGGCATTTTTAAAGGACTCAACGACATTGTATGAGTAGTTAATAATGCTTGAAAAGTAAGCCTCAAAAGGGATATCTTTCTGTCCTTCTAAGGAGTCAAGATTATACACTCTGGTATTTCTAGAATTTTTTGCCTTGTTGTTCTTTTATTTTCACATGGACCTTTAAGAGTTTAAAAGAATTAGGAATTCATAATCTTTGGAGGTGAATATAAATTTCACGATGCTTTTATTTTACATTACTGTTTATTATTATCATTTATTACAGTTTATTCAAATTGTACTATGGCTGTGCCCCCCTCCCTCATCTCCATCTGTTCACAACCTCCTTCCCTCTTCTGTGCCTAAGCCCCTCCCATTTTCCAATGATAAGCAAGGTCCTACTCCCATTCTATTTGATCCTAGCTTATCTCTATGTTTTATACAAGTATCCCTCCTAATGTTGCACAAATATTATTACAGTTATCTAGCCATCTATATCACATCTATCATCTATCATCTTTGTCATATATCTATTGCACACTAATATTGTTGTGAAAATCTGTTATTTCTTCCAAAGAAATGTGGTTCAAAAAATGTTCAAAAACAATGGTTTAAATCAAAAGTAATCCAATAAAAAATGGGGATAGAGCTAAACATAGAATTTCCTGTAGGAAAACATCACAGAGAAACACTTAAAAAATGTGCAATGCCCTTAGTTATCAGAGAGATGCAAATCAAAATGATCCTGAGATTTCACCTTACACCCATCAGAATGGCTAAGATCAAAAGCTGAAGAGACTACAGGCTTGTGGTCACCCTCAGCTACAGACTGAGATTAAGGGCAGCCAGGGTAAATGAGACCCCACCTCAAGAAAGAAAAAAAAAGAGTGAACTAGTGTGCAGTGATGAACAGAGAAAGTAGGAGAAGATTTGATGGACTTGACAGTACGGTTAGCAGGAGCTGCAGCAGGTCGATGAGCACAGCAGCTCAGCAGGCAGAGTGAGGGGTCTTAGGCATAATAGTAGTCTCCAGTGCAGGGCGAGCTCATGCTGTGTCCACCTGTCCATCTCTCTCTGTCTGTCATTCTCAGTTTTTAAGTAGATTTATTTTATTTATCTGTGTGCATGTGGGTATACATGCCTGGCAAAGGCTAGAAGAGGGTAAGAGATGCCCAAAAGCTAGAGGTCATTGTGAGCCACCTGATATAGGGGCTGGGAGCCCAACCCAGCCCTCTGCAAGAGCAGCATGTGTCTTAACTACTGAACCATCTCTTCAGCCCAGTTCTCTGGGTTTTGGTGGGACAAAAAGTTGGAAACATGAAGCCCAGGTTGGTCTGGAACTCATCATCCTCCCTCAGCTTCTTGTCCTCTGATTACAAGTCTGCACCTTCATGCCTGCCAGTCTTTTCTTGAATGGTTTCAGGTCCTCATTTTGTGTTCCAGGCCACAGACTGCAGATAACAGTGAACCTGACTTTAGCCCTGTGTCCCTGAGGGTGTACAGACAGTGTTTCCCCTGTTATAATTGTGAGGCTAGGGTAGACCTACCACCGGTTAGAGCTTTAGAATCATGCTGGGACTCCTTTTAAAAATTTGTCCTTCATCAGGGCCTTTTTAACAAAAGAAAATCATAATTAATTACTGTTTTGTCTAGTGTTGATCCTGTGGATCCCAGGTTTCTGTAGATCTGAGGTTGGAGCTCTGTGCCCCAGTACCCAAGTGGTAATCAGCAGCAGGTGAGTGCAGCAGTCATGCATGCAGCAGGATGCTAGACCCTGGAGCCTGTGGGAACCCATAAACATTTCCTGAACTGGATGTCCTGAGTTTGGAATTGGTGTTTCCCCCACCATATGGTTACCTCCCAACAGGGTGACCCAGTCTGTCCTGTTTTTGGGTCCACAGTTCAGTCTAGAATGTTGAGTAGAACACACAGGAGCAGGTAAGGGGCTTTATGCTGGTGACTGGGCATCTGAAGGAACCCAAAAACTTTTCCTGAGAACTTTTTGGGGAGTGTGGGGATTCCACTGGATGCCCTGAGGTTGGACTTGATGTTTCCTTTCAACATGGGGTTTCCTCCCAACAGGAAACCTGGTCCCTGGTGCTTTGGTGCCCACAGTACTGTGTGGGACAGTGATTTGGGTGTTAAAGCAGCTCTCTGGGCTGAGCACCATCTAGAGCCCAGACCTTTTTCAGGGATTTTCTGGGTGACTTGTGGTCAGTCCTGATTGCTTCCTATTTCATGGGGTTTTCTCTAAGCCTGGAAACCCCAATCTCTGGTGTTGTGGGGCCCACAGTACAGTCCAGGATGGTGACCAGAGCACACAGTTCATGTGGCTCTGGGCTGGTGACCTATTGCCTGCAGGGACCACAAACTATTCCGTGGTTTATCTGGGTGGCCTGAAAATGGACTGGATTACTTCCCACTCCATGGAATTTGTTCTTAACTTGGAAACACAATTGCTGTGTTTTAGGGCCCAGAATTTGGTAGTCACTGGTGTACTGCTCTGCAGATACTGTCCTCTTGGTACCACCATCTTTGATTCTCCTTTCTTTTATTAAACATTTTTTTATTTTTTTTTTTTCTTTTTATTTTATTTTATTAATTACAGTTTATTTACTTTGTATCCCAGCTGTATCCCCCTCCACCATCCCCTCTCAATCTCACCCTCCCTCCCTCTTCTTCTCCTATGTCCCTCCCCATTCCAATGATAGGGGAGGACTTTCTCCCCTTCCATCTGACTATAGTCAATCAGGTCTCATCAGGACTGGCTTCTTTGTCTTTCTCTGTGAACTGGCAGGATTGTTCTCTGCTCAGGTGGAGCTGATCCAAGAACTAGCTCATGAGTTCATGTCAGAGATGGTCCCTAGTACTATTATTGGGAACCCTCTTGGATACAGAGACACATTGGACTATTTCTGTGCAGGGGTTCTAATTTATCTCCATGAATGGTCCTTGTTTGAAGTATCAGTCTCAAAAAGACCCCTGTGCCCATATCTTTGATTCTGTTGTTCTCCTTGTGGAGCTCCTGTTCCATCCAGACATTTCTATCTCCCCTTTCTTTCATAACATTCCCTGCTTTCTGCAAAATATTTGGCTCTGAATTTCAGCATATGTTTTGATATCCTGCTGGGTAGAGTCTTTCAGAGGACCTCTGTGATAGACTCCTGTTATTTCTCAGACAATTAGGAATAGTGATACCTCAAGATCCAGCTATACCACGCCTAGGCATATATCCAAAAAATGCTCAAGTATTCAACAAGAATATTTGCTCAACCATGTTCATAGCAGCTTTATTTGTAATAGCCAGAAACTGAAAACAAGACAGATGTCCTCAGTTGAGGAATGGATAAAGAAATTGTGGTACATTTACACAATGGAATACTACTCAGCAATTAAAAACAAAGAAATCATGAAATTTGCTGGCAAATGGTGAGATATAAAAGTTATCATCCTGAGTAAGGTATCCCAGAAGCAAAAAGACACATATGGTACATACTCACATATAAGTGGATATTAGACATATAATATAGAATGATCATACTAAAATCTGTAGACCTAGGAAGGTAATCAAGAAGGAAGACCATGGTAAGTTAATCTTTAATAATCTTTAATCTTTTCTTTCTTTTTTTTTTTTTTTTTTTTTGAAAAGGGCAGTTACCCAGACTGAACTCAAATTTTTGCTCTCTGGTTTTGTTTTTCTAATTCTTTTTTTTCTTTTATTAATTATTTTTAATTTTTTCACAAGTTTATTCATTATATATCCTGACTGAAGGCCCCTCCCTCAACTCCTACTGGTCCCATCCTTCCTCTTACCTCTTCCTCTCCCCTAGTCCCACTCAAAAGGTGAGTTTCCCTCCTCTGCCATCCACCCATGTCTTATCTCAATACTACTCAGCTATTAAAACAAGGAAATAATATTTTGCTCTTATTTCTTCTCCATAGGCCACTCTGTCCATGTCAGAAGACTCCATTCCCTGATACCCTGCAACCTTACTGTGAAATAAACACTAAGTTTAACTCATTTTACAGAGTCCCACTCACAAGACAATATTTAATTGACCATCTCACATCCAGAAACATCTGAAATATGAAATGCTATGAAGTCTGAAACATTTGATCACAAGCATTTCAAAGAACTTGGTTCTCCTTCTTCTGTCCAGCCCAGGAACCACCTCAAGGCCCACAAACATAACAATGAAGTTCAAATTTAATTCCAGAAAACAGAGGCTATATAACCCTTTGGGAAATGATTGGGATGCTCCATGGATAGGTGTATATAATCATTCAAAACTAGGTACTTCAAGAATGCTTGATTTGCATTAAATAGCACATTCCTATCATATGAACAAGAGCACAGATCCTAATCATCCTATATTTAAAAGGAGGAGAGAGTTAGCAGGGATCACTGTCAAAAGCCATCTATTAATTTTGGTTAGTTTTATCTATGTCTAAAGACACTCCCCAGTTGAAGTCAGGCACAGAAAACTCACCTTTACATTGTTACACAACTAGGTTAACAGCAGGGTCATACATGGAAGAGAAAGCCTCCTCCCTCACATCTCAAAATTCAGTCTGGGTTGTGATGGTTTTCAATAGAACCCCTGGAACAATATGTATGTATACACAAAGAAACTTCTACAGGCTACCACTGTTATATTACTCTCAGAGAACTTCCTGGCTGGTGTTAGTTCACCATTCCCTACATATTCATCAACTGGACTGAACTTTTCTTGTCTAAAGTGAGGCAATTGAAAACAGTAAACGTTGAGAATCAGATTTATCAATAAGTCTTCCCTAAACACATTTTATAATACTTTTGCATGTAATTGATATTTACCATTCATTGTATTCTTTTAAAAAATAAGTTTATTTACTTTAAATTCCAATTGTAATCCCCTCCCTTCTCTCCCCATTACTATCCTCCATTCCTATTGTCTCTATTCCCTTTCCCTTCCCCTTCACAAAAGGGAAGGTCATTTCCATTGAGCTAGTTTTTCAGTTTTGTTGGATCTCAGTAGACCAAAGAACACAAAGGCCTTTCCATATTGCTTATAGTCAAAGAATTCCTCTCCAGTAAGGATACTTTTATGATGATGATGACTCTAGATTTGTGCAAGGCTTCTCCATTTTAACACATTCAAAAGTTCTCTCCAGTATGAATCCTTTCATGATGATGAAGATTATAAAAATATGGAATGGTTTCACCATGTTAAAAGCACTGTCCATTAGGATTTCTTTCATGAGTGTGAGGATGATTCTGAAGTGCAAAAGTTTTTTCACATTGGTTAAAGTCAGATAGCTTCTTTCCAGTATGTTTTCTTTTATGTATTAGGCGATGTTATGTGCAAAGGCTTTGCCACACAGTTAATTTATATGGTTTCCCTCCAGAATGTGTTGTTGTCTTAGGAGATGACTGTTATATGCAAAGGTTTTATCACGCTAATTATCCTCATCAGGCTTCTCTCCACTGTGCGTTTTTTCATGTTTCCGGAGACAGCTATGCAAAGGCTTTATCATATTGGGTATATTCATAAGGTTTCTTTCCAGTGTGTGTTCTTGTATGGCTTATGAGATGACTGTTTTGTGCAAAGGCTTTACAACACTGGTTACATTTATAAGGTTTCTCTCCAGTGTGTGTTCTTTTATGGCTTAAGAGAGTACTGTTTTCTGCAAAGGCTTTGCCACACTGGTTACATTTGTAAGGCTTCTCTCCAGTGTGTGTTTTTTTATGCCGTATGAGAGTACTGTTATGTGCGAAGGCTTTATCACACTGATTACATTCATGAGGTTTCTCTCCAGTGTGTGTTCTTTCATGGCTTAAGAGATGACTGTTTTGTGCAAAGGCTTTACCACACTGGTTACATTCATAAGGTTTCTCTCCAGTGTGTGTTCTTTCATGGCATATGAGATGACTGTTTTTTGCAAAAACTTTAACACACTGGTTACACTCATAAGGTTTCTCAACAGTGTGTGTTCTTTTATGGCTTATGAGATTACTGTTTTGTGCAAAGGCTTTGCACACTCATTACATTCATATGGTTTCTCTCCAGTGTGTGTTCTTTTATACCGTATGAGCTGACTGTTTTTTGTAAAGGCTTTACCACATTGATTACATTTGTAAGGCTTCTCTCCAGTGTGTGTTCTTTCATGGCTTATGAGACCAGTGGTATGGTGGAAGGATTTACCACATAGAGTGCGTTTAAAAGGTTTCTCTCCAGTACGACTGCTTTCATGCCTGCAAAGATAATTGGCACATGTGAAATATTGACCACAGTCATTTGATTACACTAATAAATATATTTATCTATATGAATCAATTTTATAATTTGGTCTAATGATAAAGAAGAATCAAATCTTAAACTTTTATCATTTTATTTACATTCATGGCATTCCCCTTCATTATGGGTATTTTTGAAGATCTCTGTGATGGTAAGAGCATTTATTATGTGGTTCACTTTTATAGCATCATTTTTCTATAAGAGGTTTTCTCGTGTATATGAAGAGTATTGTAAGAATTCAGAGTTTTACCAAAGCAATCCCATTCACAAATTTTTGTATAGTACAAATGACACTTCATTTACAAAGTGAGCCAGGACAAGCAGAAGAAGTTCCAAATTTCTAGTATTCATAGGTATTTTAAGCAGTATTAATTTGCTGATGAATTCTCAGTGAAGTTGCAAAACCAATTAACTGTTACCTTTTATCACATTCAGAAAATCTACTCAAAGTGGGGACTTTTACAAAATTAATTATTCTTGGAGAAACACAGTTACACTGCTTCTTTCAATATCTCTATGCTCATGTGTCTTATAAACATTGTGACATATGATATACCAATTTAAATTACAAGAATAATAAAAGATTCCCACATTGAATTAACACGTTTTTTTTTTCTTTTATTTTTTTTGTTCATCATAGACATGTCATTTAGGGATTAAGGTTTCTCCACAATTATATTCTTGACTCTCATAAGCTGCTCCTTTCATTAACTTTACAGTGTTACTACATGAATATTTGTAACACTGGTTGTACTTGGAAATATCTGCTCATTAGAAGGTTTTGAAACATACTGATCACCTATTCAATGTGTATACCTCTTACAATATCTGAGAAGATAGAATGAGTCTAAACAGATTGGCAGTTTAACTCAGTAGCTGTAATGTCTATATGATTTCAATGGTATTTTCTCTTACAACATTATTTGATTTTCTTCTATCTTAGGGGAGTGCCTTGCAAACACAAATGAGATACCTGACATTGAGGTACGTGGAATTGTGAGATTTTAATGATAATCAGTACACTTAAAGCAGTGCTCTTTTTACACTGTTGCTTTTCTTTAAAACCTCCTGGACACAGCCAGGTGTGCTGGTACATTCCTTTAATCCCAGCATTTGTGGAGGCAGAGGCAGGCAGATCTGTGTGATTTTGAGATCACATTGTTCTAACAAGCAAGTCTAAGTCAAGCCACAGCTACACAGAAAAAAAAAAAAACTATTTCAAAAATAGAAAATAAAAAGCAGCCAACAAACAAACAAACAAACAAAAAAAAACAAATTTCCAGGACACATTAAAATTTCTTAAGATTCATATCTGTGTCAGTGTGCACATAAAGTTACCTTTTATTATTTGTAGAACTTTGAAAATGTTCTTCAATGGTATGGTCTTCCCAATTGTAGCCTAAAATAGAGTACCAGAAAATATATATGACTGGAAATATCATATTATTATTAAAGCAAAACTTAAATCACTATCTTCTATGACCCTTAAAACCATGCCTGATTTATTCACCTCATTCCTCCTCATTCTCAATTGGAATCATAGAAAAGGATCAATAACAAAGTAAGACTTGTCTCCTTATTTTAAAAGTGAAAGAAAATTTGCAGTCTTACCTATAGCAGTGAGGTTTTTACAGGTCTCTAGCATCACATCTTTGTAGAGTTGCTTCTGGGAAGGTTCCAGCAAAGCCCACTCTTCTTGGCTGAATTTCACATGCACATCATCGAAGGTCACTGAATTCTAAAATATACCATACATTTGTACAAAAGAAAGACTGGCAACAATATAAATTTATACTTCATTGGCAATATAATCATATAATTCTAGTGCTTCTTCCATTTATTTTCTGACACAGAAGTGCTAGTGTGAGACAGTTGGGTGCTGTGCATCAGGTGAAGGATGGGAGAAGAAAAAGCCTAAAGGTTAGATTGTAACGGAAACAAAAGGCTTGCTTTGAAAACCTGTGTTAAAGGTTTTGTATTAGTTTGTAAGACATGAATATGAAGTAGCCATTAGTTGGGTTCTTGAGTGATCTATGAATCATCTTCAGTTACTTGGGTGAGTAGGTCAGGACACTGTCATGAGACAGGTGGAAGGAAAAAACACAGTTATGATATTTTATCTAGCATCAAATGATAAGTGGCTATCAGGTGACAGTGAACAGATGGGTGGTGTCAGTCAAAAGACAACATGGCACTGGATATCATGTTTTGACCAGGGATCAGAGATGTGGCATACCAGTATATGAAAATGGGGGCTCATATATTTGTGGAAGGGAAATTGTACTACAGTGAATAGATGGATAAAAATAATGTGGGTGCCAAGCAACAATAATCATAGCTGATAACATCATATTTCTGAGTTCCCAGACAAAAGAAAAGGTATGCAACATAGGATTATTCTTTGATCATTGTTTTGTATATTCTCCTTTCTAAATCATGTATAGTCTATAGTTTAAAAATAAAGATTAAAACTTTTCTATTAAAAAGGAAGTGTTAATGTTATCACTAAGTCATTTTAGAAGAAAACTGAATAATGAAGTTTAACTCTATCATATCTGAACTTTTTTGAATAGGATATAGCTTTTGAATAGTCATGGTAATTAATGTGGACAAAGACAAAAAGAGAGAAGAGAGCAAAATAGAAAGAGAGACAGAGATACACAGAGAAATTAAGAAATGAGCAGTAATAAGTACACATCAGAGAAATTTATAAACAGTTACTAACTACAAAAATTATGGACAAGCTGGGTGTATTCTGTTATGCCTTAATTCCATCACTCAGGAAGCAGAGGCAGGTGTATCTTATTGAATTGGATGCCAGCATGATCTATGCAAAGAGTTCCAGGACAGCTAGACCTATATAGTAAGACAGAGCCTCCCCTAAAAGTCAATCAAACAAACATAAAAGATTGAAAGAACTCAGAGGACTATACTGAAGCTTCTACAAGAAATTATACATTCACTCCAGTTGTGCATTTCTTTTCCAGAAATCTGTACTGTCCCAGCTTAAACTGTAACTCTAATAACATTTTACTAAAAGGGAATGCATGTTTAAACAGCTAAAAATAGAAAAATTAAAATATTAGCAATGTCAATGCTGATCATAAATAAGCAACATAAGGTAGAAGAGATGGCTCAGCAGTGAGGAGCTCTTGCTACTCTTAAGTGGGCTCAATTGTCATTGTTTACCTGGACCCCATTACTATCAGTTCATGAGTTCTGAACACATCTTCAGACTATACTGAAGATCAGGCACACAAGAGGTGCATATTCATGCATACAATCAAAATACTCATATTCAGTAAAAATTAAAAACAGATCCCAGCTGGAAGGGCTGAACACACACTGTGTCTGATCAGCAGGGTAGCAGAGACTGCACAATGACCAATAGTTGGAACTGTGGGCCTCCAAACACCATTGACTGTATTTACCAGGTGAGAAGAACCCCAATGATGAGAAAAGCAATTGGGTTCAACCTCAGAGCACTCAGCTAATCCCTTGAAAATTTCCTGGGCTGTTTTAGCAGGAATAAGGTTTTCAACCAAATAGACCCAAGAAACAAGCAGGAGTAACCATTCTAATATCTAATAAAATAGACTTTCAACAACCATTAATTGAAAGAGATGAGGAAGAAGGTAATCCAAGATGGTGGCACCGGGATGACACTGTCTGAGAAGCAGGGCAGCAATCTTAGTACAGTGCCTAAGAGACTGAACTCTGGACACTAAAACAACAGTGATTGTGTTTTCCAGGTCAGAGGAAACACCACAGTGTGGGAATCAGTTGGTTCTACTCTCAGGTCACCCAGCAAGAACCCGGGTCACACAGGCACTGGGTCACTAGACCAGAGCCACATGCCCGCATGTCCTGATCAACTTCCCAGGCTGAACTGTGCACCCTGGGGCACCAGAGACTGGGAGCCCAGTCTCGAGAAAACCCCACAGGGAAGGAAGCAAGGGGGTCTGACCTCAGGTCAACCAGTCAATCCCTGGAAAAGGTCCTGTAGACTTGCAGGTGCACAGCAGCCAGTCCTACATAGGGCTCCAGCTGCCAGCTCTGCGAACCTGACTCTCTGTCACAGACAGAACTGTGTGCCCCAGGGCACTAGAGGCTGGGTTTCCCTGTCAGAAGAAAACCCCACAAAGAGGGAAACAGCAGGTCCCAGCTTAGAGCACTCAGATGACCCCCACCACAACTACCACCACCACACACAGGAATGTTCTCAGGAAAAGTTCTCAGGTTCCTGCCAGTCACCAGCTTGGAGCAACAAATCACAAGCAAGTGCCTATGCACTCTACACGCCTCCCACCCCGGAACAGTACAGACTGGGTCTTCCTGTAGGGAGAAAACCCAAAGGTGGGAGTAAATATCTGGCCCTACCACAGGGCCAGAAAGTTTTCTAGCTCCAGAAAAGTTTCTGGTTATCCACAGGCTCCAGACTCTAGCCTCCTGCTGTACACATGAAAGTGGTGCTGACCTGCCACTGATTACCACTTGGGTACTGGGGCACAAAGCTTCAAACTTAGACCTACAGAAGGCTGGGTTCCCTGAGATCAACCCCCAGATACTGCTCCAAGGGACAACCAATTTTTCCTAACTAAACTGACCAAACCATGGGGCACCCAGGTTACAGCAGCACTCTCTAAATTTACAGAAAGAAACCCAGCAGCAGGGCAGCTGTCTCCAGGACTTCTCTGGATGAGATGATAGTCCCCTTTACTAGCAAAGGCCACAATTAGTACTCAGGTCTGTACACCTGAGGTGAGCTGTGGCAATTCCTGAAAAACACCTGCCATTCAGTGACCATACCCAAAAAGCTGAGGAGGCCTCCTTTGGGAAAAATCATCTTCCTGTCAAGGGGATTCGACCCACCACAGGATCATCCCAGGAAGTACCAGAAACTAACCCCCCACACCTAAGATAGCCAAATGGGTAGAAGCTAGCATAAAAGCTCAACCAACAAAAGACAGAGCAATATGGTATCCCTATAACAAGTTTTCCAGGAGCAAGCAGCCCTGGATAACCCAGCATAAATGAAATTCAAGAAGATGACCTTACATCTGTGCTTATGAATAGGATAATAGAGGAAACAAATAAACTTTGTAAAGACCTAGATGAAGATAAAGTCAAACAGAATATTGCCATCTGCAAAGAAAGAGAAGAAGATAAAGACAAAGAGATTGTGGCCATCCTTAAAGAAATACAGGAAGTTGCAGCCAAACAATTTGTGGCCTTTAGAGAGGAAATACTTAAATCACTGAAAGAAATTAAAGAAACAGAGGATTGTTCAAACAAACAGCTGATTGGATTGAAGGAAAATAGTCAGAGAGGTGAGGAAATCAATAAAGTGGCTCAAGATCTGATGATAGAATTGGAAAAATCAAAGAAAACACAAATGGAGGAGATTGTGGAGAGAAAGAACTTAGGGAAGAAAAAAGGAACTACAGAGTTAAGCATAATGAATAGACTATGAGAGGAAAGAAAGAATCTCAGGTGAGGAAGACACAATGGAAGAAATAGATGTAGCTATCAAAGAAAATGTTAAATCTAAAAAATTCCTGACATAGACCATCCAAGACAACATGAAAAGCAAAACCTAAAAATAATAGGAATAGAGGAAAAAGAAGATTCCCTCCTCCAAGACCCAGAAAATATTTTCAACAAAATCATAGAAGAAAATTTTCCCAACTTAAAAGAGAGGTCTATAAGAATATAAGAGGCCTACAGAACACCCAATAAATGAGATCAGAAAAGAAAATTCTCCCACCATATAATAAACAGTAAGTATACAGAAGAAAAAAAATACTAAAAGCTGCAAAGGAAAAAGGCCAAGTAACATATAATGGCAAACCAATCAGAATCACACCTGACTTTTCAACAGAGACTATGAAAGCCAGAAGGGCCTGAACAGGTATCATGCAGACCCTAAAAGAACACAGATGACCACCCAGGCTACTATACCCAGAAAAAGTCTCAGTCATCATAGATGGAGCAAACAAGATCTTTAATGACAAAAACAAATTTAAACAATACCTACCCACAAATCCAGAGGTACAGAAGCTCCTAGAAGGAAACCTACAGCCCAGGAAAGTTAAGTACATTCAGGAAAACACAGGAAAGAAATAATGTCATTAGAGCAAAACTAAAAGTAACCAAGCACACAAACATACTACCACAAGCAACATCAAAATAAAAGGAACTAACAGCCACTGGTCATTAATTTCATTCAACATCAATGGACTTAACACTCCAATAAAGACACAGACTAACAGAATGGATATGTAAACAAGACCCAACAATTTGTTGCATACAAGAAACACATCTAAGTCACAAAGATATACATTGCCTGAGAGTAAAGAGCTTGAAGGAGGGTCTAAGCAAATGGACCCAAGAAACATGCAGGAGTAGCCATTCTAATGTCTAATAAAATAGACTTTAAGTATATGAAATCCATCAATGTAATCCACCATATAAACAAATTGAAAAAAAAACAAACAAACAAACAGAGGATAATTTTCTTAGATGGTGAAAAAAGAAAACATTTGACAATATCCAACAGTTATTCTTGTTTAAAGTCTTGGAGAGACTGGGGACAAAGGCACATATCTAAAAATAGTAAAGACAGTGTAAAGAAACCCCATAGCTAACATCAAACTAAATGAAAAGAAAGTTAAATCAATTCCACTGAACTCAGGGACAAGACACGGCTACACACTCTCTCTCAATCTCTTCAATACAGTACTCAAAGTCATATCTAGGGCAATAAGACAACTAAAGGAGATCAAGGGGACACAAATTGTTAAGGAAGAAATCAAATATCACTATTCACAGATGATATGACAGTATACAAAAATGACCCCAAAAATTCTACTGTAGGGAACTCCTACAGTTGAAAAACGCTTCAGCAAAGTGGCTGAATATAAAGTTAACTCAGAAAAAAATCAGTAGCACTCCTGTATACAAAAGACAAATGGACTGATAAAGAATTAGGAAAATAACACCCTTCACAATAGCCAGGAAAAAAAAAAACATAATGTATCTTGATGTTATCCTCAACAAGCCAGTGAAAAACCTATATGAAAAACAAAGCAAAACAACTTCAAGTCTGTGAAGAAAGAAACTGAAAAAGACAGCAGAAGATAGAAATATCTCTCATGCTCATGGATTAGTAGGATCAACATAGTAAAAATTGCCATCCTATCAAAAACAATCTACAGATTCAATGATATTCCCATCAAAATTTCAACACAATTCCTTAAGGAACTTGAAAAAACAATTCTCAGCTTCATATGGTAAAATAAAAAAGCCAGAATAGCTAAAACAATCTTGTACAATAGGAGATCTTCAGTAGGTATAACCATCCCTGATCTCAAGCTCTACTATAAATCAATAGTAATAAAAACTGCACGGTACTGGAATAAAAACAGAATGGTGGATCAATGGAATTGAAGTGAAAACCCATAAATAAACCCATACACCTATGTCCACTTGATTTTTGACAAAGAAGTCAAAACCATGCAATGGAAAAAGGACAGCATCTTCAAAAAATGATGTTGGTCTAACTGGATGTCTACATGTGAAAAAAATGAAAAGAGATCCATATTTATCACCCTGCACTAAACTGCAGTCCTCCAAGTTGTTCAAAGACCTCAACATAAAAACCAGATACACTAAATCTGTTAGAAGAAAAAGTGGGAAAGATCCTCGATGTCATTGGCATAGAAGGTAATTTCCTCAACAGAACACAAAGAACACTTGCTCTAAGATCAAAAATTAATGAATAGGATCTCATGAAACAAAAAGCTTCTATGAAGCAAAGAATTCTGTCAATAGAATAAAATGTCCACCTACAGCCTGGCAAATGATCTTCACCAACTTTACATTACAACTGAAATAGCTAATAGACAATATATATAAAGTGCTGAAGAAATTAAACTCCAATAATCTAAATAATCCAATTTAAAACTGGGGTACAGAACTATACAGAGATTTCTCCACAGAGGAATATCAAATGGTGGACATTAAATGCTCAATATCTGTAGTCATCATGGAAATGCAAATGACATTCCATCTTAAACCCATCATGGCTAAGGTCAAAACCTGAATTTAATAGCAAGCTAGTGAGAATGTGGAGAAAAAGGAACACTCCTCCATTGATGGTGGGTGAGCAAACTTATACAACCACTTTAGAAATCAATCTGATGCTTTCTCAGACAATTGGAAATAGTGTTACTTCAAGACGCAGCTCTACCATTCCTGGGAATATATCAAAAAGATGCCCCACCATTCAACAAAGATATTTGCTTAACTGTGTTCATAGCACCTATATGCATAATAGCCAGAATAGGGAAACAAACTAAATGTCTCTCAACCGAACCATTGTTTTACAGAAATTGTGGTACATTTACACAATGGAATGATACTCGGGTATAAAAAAAAAAAAAAAAAAAAGAAAGGAAACTATGAAAATTTCAGGCAAGTGGGTGGAAGTAGAAATGATCATCCTAGGTGAGTTATTCCAAAACCAGAAAGACATGCATGGTATCTACTCATTTGTAAATGGATAATGGCCATAATATAGGATAAACATAATACAATCTACAGACCTAAAGGAGTTAAATAAAAAGGAGGACGCTATGGAGGATGGTCAATTCTTATTCAAAAGGGCAAATAGAATTGACACCAGAAGTGACTGAGGAGAGGGAAGAGGATGAGAGCCTAACATACATATCCCCCGAAAGACTCTGCCCAGCAGGGGTTCAAAGCAGATGCTAAGATTCACAGCCAAACTTTGGGTAGAGCACAGGGAATCATAGGAAAGAGTGGGAGGATAGAATGTAGAAAGACCCAGAGCTGGCAGGACCTCCATAAGAAGACCAACAAGAACAACAAATCTGGGCCCATGGGAACTTAGAGAGATTAATGGACCCACCAAAGACCATTCATGAAGAGGAACCAGACCCCTGCTCAGATGTAGTTGATAGGCAGCTCAGTCTCCATGTTCGATCCATAGTAAGGGGAGAAGGTGCTGGCTCTGACATGGACTCTGTTGTCTGCTATTTGATCAATTCCCCTTGGTAGAGGGGGCATTACTATGCCGCAGAGGAAGAGGATGCAGGCAGTCCTAGTGAGACTTGGTAGGCTGGGTTCAGATGGTAGGAGAGGAGGGCTCCCTGTATCTGAGATATAGGAAATGGGATAAAGGGGAAAGAAGAATGGAGGGTGAGACTAGGAAGAGACAAGGGAGAGGATTACAATTGGGATGTTAAGTGGATACATTATTTTTAATTTAATTTATTTATTTATTACAATGTGTTCACTTTGTATCCTTACCATAGCCCCCTCCCTCATCTCCTCCCATTCCCACCCACCTTCCTTCTTCTCCTGCTATGTCCTTTCTCTAGTCTCCTAATTGGGGAGGAACTCCTTCCCTTCTAGCTTATCAGGTCTCATCAAGGATGGCTGCATCATCTTCCTCTGTGGCCTTGAAAGGTTGCACCACCCAGAAGGAGGTGATCAAAGACTTGAGTTCATGTCAGAGAATAAATTATAAAAAACAAATTTAAATTAAAAATAAATTAAGTGTGAATAAAGAAAACTAATAAAATAAAAAAAAAACAAATACAACAGGTAAGAAGAGTGTCACACACCTACAATTCAATGACTCAGAAAGCTCAAATAGTGTTAGTATCATGAATAAATGCCATTCTAAGAAATTAAATATACTTCCTGCCAAATTTCAAATGCAAATGAAAGATGTGGATGAAGACCAGCACAAAAACCTATGCTTACATATACAAAACAAAAGAAAATAAAATACCAAAAACCCTATATTGCAGGCTCAGCAGCCAATGATGGTGATATTGATACCAGGCATGTTGGCCTAAATTTAAGCCCAACACTCCACTGAAGTTAGAGCTGTAAGTTCAAAACCACCCTTGTCTACATACAAACTTTCAGGACAGGCAGGGCTACAGAGACTCTTTTTCTTCAGTGTAAAAAACAGAAACATCATTTTCTCTGGGGGCTTTTTGATTCAATCAAATAAATTCTGACCAATTTCACTTAAGGCTTATTGTCATCCCATGATGAAAATGTAGTCTAATTTCAATGATCCTAAAATTCTGAAATAGCTCATACAGTGTTCAAATGTCTGAAGTCTCCTCTGACACACAAGAAAATCTCTTGGCTGGTACATCTTGTAACATCAGAAACAAGTTACATCATTCCAACATAGATGCACAGAATACCCTTTCCCATTCCAGTATAGAGCAATATATACATAAGTGGGGAAGACTTGACCAAGGAAAGAAGATCAGCAAGGAAAACAACAAATCCTGATGCTGTTTCAAAAGTCTTAGATGTCCTTTCCCTGCAACCCCTCATACATCTCCCAGTTTGGTTACTTCCACTCCCTACAGGCAGCATTCTATGGGAGGTGTCTCATAACTTAGATATCTCAACACCTTGTAGTGTCAAGATGCAACTCAGGCTTCACCCTCACAACTTCATGCAATGAACTTTTACAGTATCTTTACTGGGGATCTGACTGTGTCAAACACAGATGGCTGGCACAGTACTTAACTGAAGCTACAAAGAAAGAATATATTACCTTAAATTTTGCATCTTTCTTGTTTCTAGAACCAGCACAACGTGGGTGAGCCTGTCAAGTTGGATACTAAGTGGGATGGACAAATAGGGATAGACCATGCCACACTTGGACCACTTTTGGAACAGGTTTTATAAGAATTTCCTTCCTGGCACTGGGAAGCACTTTGTCTACTTCCTCCATTAACAGAAGAATTAGCAGTTGGGAGTATTACTGTATGGACACCATCTTAGGCTTCAAATCCAGAGCTAGGACCTTTTCTTTGATTTGAAAATCTTGAAAATTAATGTCTCTGTTACAGCACGTGACTGCCATTTGAAACTACCTAGTGATACTTTTCTCAACAAACCAAAACTTTACATTTATTTCTGCTCCACTTGTCTCTTCTTTCACCGTGGTCCTGAATATCTCACTAAAAATAACCATTCAACAGATTTAGTATTCCAAGTAAGAAATACAACCCATTATTTTTTTTATTCTGCCTTACTCAATTTCTCAAGGCATGCACAAAGTATGATTGGCAGCTAAAATATCACACAAGTGACTTCTAGCTTAATTTTCCATGGAGTCTATTGTCCACTGAAATCCTATGATATGAACTTCCTCTGTCTGCATTATTCTCAACACTCTGATTTTCTAGGTCCAATCAGAATAGCTGATGAAGCTCTGTATATAGCTTCCTAATGCTTTTGACATCTTAAATCATGCTATTTTCCATAAAAAGAGAACATTCCAAGGTTCTGTCTAGCAGTGAAATCAGTCTTTGCATATAATGTTTTTGTTCTAATTGGCCACATTGTTGCTGGGACTAAATCCCCTAACCAAAAGCATGTCAGCTCATGAATGGGTTTATTCATTTAGTTTGGTACTGTCAGATCACAGTCCATCATTTTGGGAGCTTACCATAGGCAAAGGCTATAAAAAGCAAACCTGTCTGAAAAGAAAATAAAACAATAGTAAAAAACAACAAAAAAAAAAAAAAAAAAAAAAAAACAGAAAGAAAGATGAAATAGACACATGTGTCAAAGAAAATGTTAAATCTAAAAGAAGTTTCCTACCACAAAACATCCAGAAACTCTGGGACATTATGAAAAGACAAAACATGCTAATGATCAGATTATCAGAAGAAGGATGAGATCAAAGGTCCAGAAGATATTTTCAGCAAAATCATACAAGAGAAATTTCTTAACCTAAAGATGATGTCTATCAAGGCAAAAGAAGCATACAAAACACCAAAGAGACTCGCCCAGAAAAGAAAGTCCTCTTACCAGAATAATCAAAACTCTAAACATACAGCACAAGAAAAGAATATGAAAAGCCGCAACAGAAAAAATAAAATAAAATAAAACAGACCGAACTAAACAACCAATCAAACAGACAAACCAAAACAAACAAAAAACAACCAAGAAATAAATAAAGGCAGATCTTTGGAATTAACCCTGTGTTCTCAGTAAAGATGCTGGAAGTTGAAGGGCTTAGACAGTGTGCTTCTGACTCTTAAACAACTACAGAAAATAAGACAAATTACTAACCATGCCCAAAAACTTTCAATCAGAAAATAGAGAAAATAAAATGTTTCATGATAAGGTCAAATTTCAACAATATATATCTATAAATGTAGCCCAACACAGGGTGCTAAGACAACCACCACCACCACTAAAATACCAGGATTTACAATCACTGTTTGTTGATATCTCTTAATACCATTGACCCAAATTCACCAATAAAAAGACACAGGCTCACAAAATGGATGATAAACAGATTTCACTCTTCATCTAAACACATCAAACACAGCTTCACATCAAGGTAGACATTATCTCAAGGTAAATGTTTGGAAAAAATATTCCAAATAAATGAATTAGAGTATCAAGCTTGTAAAGCAATTTTAATATCTAACAAATCAGACTTCAAAAACAACTAATCAAAAGACGGCAAAGGACATGAAATATTAAAAATATCCAGCAATATAACATTTCAATACTTAACATCTATGCCCCAAACATAAGAGCACCCAAGTTATAAAAGAAACCCTTCTGCAGCTTGCATCACATCCTGGCCCTCATAAACTGATAGGGGAAGACTTCAATATATCACTCTCACCAATGGGCAGGTCCTAGTGACCAAACTGAACAGAGAAATGCTCCAGACACCTAACATCAAAACACTACCCAAATGATGTTTACAGAACATCCACCCAAGCAAAAAGATTGTTCTTTCTTCTCAGCAACTCATATATTGTTCTCCAAAATTGATGAACAGTGGAAGTCTCAAAAGATATAAGAAACTTGCAATAACCTACTGCATCCTACCACACCACTAAGGTTTAAAGCAGCACATCACCAATAACAAAAACAATAGAAAACTTACAAACTCATAGAAATTGAACAACTCTCTACTGAATAAAAAAACTGGATCAAAACTGAAATAAAGAAATAAATTAAAGACTTTTTAGAAGTCAATGAAATGAGTATACAACATATCAAAACTCATAGTAAGCAATGGAAGTGTTGACCAGAAGACAGTTCATAGCACTAAGTACATTCAGAAAAAAATAATCAGAAAGATCTCTTAGTAGCAACCTAACACCACTTCTAAATACTCTAGAACAAAAAGAAGTAAACAAAACTAAAAGGAGTAGACAATGAGAAACTACTGAACTGTGTCTTCACTGGTAAAACTGAATGTTTCCACAGGAAAAGAAAGGTGGATCCTATCAAAATTGATAATGATTAGATTTGAATAGTAGAGATCTCCTGAATAAGCAGAGGTAACTCTTCATCAGACATTGTGGTCATTCAGTCCAAACTAACTTAATAAAGACTAAAGTTTTCTTCTTAAATAAAAAGGATACTTTTGTTGTTTCATATTAAAAACAGTTAAGAGGTTTAAAATGTTTGTAGTAAATTCAAAGGTATTTGAGCAGCATGGTGATAGACCATGCATTTAATCCCAGCAGAGACAAGCAGTTCTCTATTAATTAGTTGTTTTCTAAATTCAGGAGTTACAATGACAGGGTGTTGGTGGTTCATAGCCTTAATCCCAGCATTTGGGAGGCACATGCCTTTTACATACCACCTGGGAGGGAGAGGCAGACACATAGGATTTACAGTGATTTTATTTAAAAGCTGCTTGTAAAAGGCAGGCTGAAAATCAAAGTGAATGCCCTTTATTATCTAGAAATAAATACATTTTAAGCTATATTTGTAAACTTTAAGATTTTTTTAACTTTAATTGAAATATTATACTTTTTCTATTTCCAAAAAAAAACATTTTGCCCTATAAAAGATATAACATGCCTAAAAAGGTATGAAACTCACCCCTGAAATAGGGTTGGGGCAGAGTTTTGATTTAATCTTTTCAGTAGAATAAAATCATCCAACTAAAGTACATGGAGATCTCTGGACACATGAACCTTCTGAAGAAAATGACAGATCACAAAAAATGTCAAAAGAGAAGGAGTAAACTGGCCAACTGATATCACTCACCTTCATGTTTTCTCTTCTGCCTTCTACAGACATAAGTGCAAATTGTCTTTATGTGATTGCTAAAGAACAATCCAAAATCTCTATCTCATATCAGAAAAGCCACCTGGTAAGAAGCAGAGGAAAACAGGAAAGTAAGTGATGCTTCTATTGTCATGAATCTCAAAATCTTTTGGCATGATGTGACTTCTGTACTTACCACAAACTTCAATAATCAAGAATGTGTACAGTGATTGTGAAAGAAAGAGAGGGTGGGAGAAAAAGCCAAAAAAATCCTAAAATATAGTCAAGTTTACATGAAAAGACGTAAGGAAACACTAACATGAAAAATCTCCACTGGACCAGAGATACCTTTGATTTTCTAATTAATACAAATTAAATAAACACAGATTTCACAACTGTTATAAGACAAACACAACGTAACACCTAAACTGTTATATTTCTGACACTCCAGCTACTACTAACCTCCTTTACAGAGAGTCCTTCTGCTCTGGAAGTCTCTTGGAAAATGACGGTGATCATAAAGAATGGCTATGGCTTGCAGTCCCTCATGTCCCCTTGTGAGTTCAGGCACAGCCCAGCCCTTTCGGACACTCACACACAAAAAATGTTGGAGAATAATTTAGTACCTGTTTCCTGCTGCATGAATTATGTCACAAGATGTGGAATCTGCCCTATCCACTTATTTAAAACCAGGCACACCTGACAAAATTCTACGTCTCAGAAATTCCTTTTGTACCCTGGAATTGAATTTCCCTAAATCACGCCATTGTGACTAGTGGTAGTTGAAAGGCTAAAAAAAAGGAATCAAGTATTGGTGAAAGATGAGCACCACCAAATCTTTTCTTCCAGTTTCAAATGATTTGCGAAATTTGTTACACAAAGCTGTATGTGGAATACAACATTCATTATTTCTATAAATGAGACCTTCAGTTTTCCAGTCTGTCCACTACAATACCAATGTCTGTGTGCGCAGACTAGATAGCCATATTATAAGTACCACAACTTTCTACTGCTGAGGCTGCAAAATCCTCACTTCTCTGGACAATAAACACTCAGGAAGGGTCGGAGGCCAAGGGTATCTGCTGAGATCACCACATGGAGACCAACATAACCACAGCCTGAACCACAGTCCATCTCCTTCAAAGCATAGCAGAATGTGATAGCTCAGCAGACTGCTCTTCCTGGACTGGGGACAATGGCTCCACAATTACCATGACATGGCCTCTGGTCTCACTCACAGCTCTTTAGAGCTACATCAGAGGATAATTCCAGAACAAACCCATAAACTACCTCCCACTGTTGCCCCTGACTGCTAGGCCTGCCCAGAGCCCCTCATTAGCTTGAACAATACAGCTGAGTCTCAGGATAGTAGTAGCTCCTCTACCAGTGGATCAAAGATCAAATAATGCAGATAGCAGAGGCATTCTAGCTTTGCGCTAACCCCTATGGGCACACAGAATGCTAATGTTGTTATAAAAGAATGAAAATCTCAATTGTTCGATTTTAAAACTTGCTAGTGCAGAGAGGCAGAGAAAGCATCCATCTGACCCTACTACTCACCTCACCTCCAAGAGGAAAAAGCCCCAAAAGCTCACCAGCTCAGATGACAGCTCAGGGGGGACAGACCAAAGGAACCCTAGGCCAAAGGCTTTCTAGCTCAAAGCTCAAAAAGTTCAAAATCTACCAAGCTAAAACTCCTTCCACTTTTACACTCTGTCTTAAATACATTTCAGCTGAAGTTCCACTTTCTCTTTAATCCCTGACAGCTGGTTTCTTGCTTTGCCTCTTGATCTAGGGTGAACATTATTTCATCCTGTGCACAGAGAGATTTTGAATTAAAAGTATGTTCCAGGGCTGATGGAACCATACTGCAATCACCTGTTTACAATAAATTGTAAGTTCTTGGAATTAAGGTTTGTGTTAGGGCTCAACCACACCAAACAAAGCACAGGTTTTTACAGTTCACAATCTAAGGGATCACACTGGGATCAAATATCCTGCAACACCCTCATCTTGGAAATGTTTTAAAATACAATCTTCCACTTTCCCAGGGCACCTGCTCATCTTCCAAGATACAGATCATTTATGTTGCACATTCCATTACATGATCAGTGTTCAGTGCAGTCATCTCTACCTCATTGTTGGGAACTCCTTCTGCCAAACTTCAGTCTAAGCCAAACAGTAACAACCATTAAAGAAACAAATGTCCATGAATTTGAAAGAAAAGAGTAGTTAATGGGAGCTCAACAAAAATGACATATAAAACAAAAAGGATATGGCTGTACCTAGGAATATTGGAGTAGAAAGTTTATTATAGATAGACGAGAGAACATAATCAGACACAGGGAAATCTGGGACAGTGTAGAGTTGACATGACCCTGAGCTATGTGAGATGAGAGGAGAGAAGGAAGTGGAGAGCCAGAACAAAGGTCCAGGAGGATAAATGATAAATGAAAAAGACCAGGCAACCAAAACAGAATACATAACGAAGGACAGCTGGGAGGAGGGCAACTCAACTCCGGGTCTAGAGAACTGTGTGTGACACCCATACCTTGTAACAGGTAAGGGCTGAGGGATGCTGGGAGAACCTGACAGCCATGTCTGTTTTGATTGTTAAGTAGCCACCTTAACAATTCATCCCAGCATTTGAGAAGTAAGAGTCGAGAGGAATGAGAAGGTTAAAATGATTTCATTATAGTTTCAAAAATTATTTTTAAAAGTTGAAAATGGCTTTATGGTCCAATATTCAGGGAATTCAAGTATATATTACAGCACACAAAGTATTACAACTTTTCTCTCAGGTTGTGCATTTTCAAATGGGGGGAGGGAAAGCATTCATGTTAGGCACTACCACACCACTTTGTCCAGATCTTCTGTGTGTTTGAACTAATGTAACTGTAAAAATTTGCTTTCCAGAAACAATTTCAGCAACTAATCCATATTCTTGATTCTCTTTGTGTATGACTCCCAGCCCTATGTATACACTTTTCACATTTACTGACCATCTAAAGTTGATTACCATTATCATTGCCATCTTCCCTCCTCCCCCTCCTTTTCTGTGTTGTGACAACACCAGCTTCAAAGTAGGTCAGGGAACTCAATTCTTACACGGGTCCCTCTTTATTTGTAATCACCACCTCCAAACAAACAAACAAACAAACAAAACCCAGGGAGGTCAGTGGACACTCATTCACTGATCTCTTTTACTTCACACTAACCGGTCAAGGCCCACTTGAAAAGAGTTGCAGGATTATGTTCTAGGCACTGGGCTGTAGAGGTAGCATTCAGTGTTCAAATAAAGTATAAACTACATAATATGTGAAAGGGTGATCTACAGGAGACATTGCTTTAAACAAAAACAAACAAACAAAAAAAAAAACACAAAGCACTAGAGAAAAAGGAATGAAATTCTTAATGACTGGGGATTATCAGAGAATATTAACTAATAAGAGACTAGAGCAGTGATGCATCAACAAAATAAAATTTAGTAATACCAACAACTGACTTATTTATTTATTTATTTATTTATTTATTTATTTATTATGTATACAGTGTT
This sequence comes from Meriones psammophilus, assembly GCA_036365155.1. NCBI lineage: Eukaryota > Metazoa > Chordata > Mammalia > Rodentia > Muridae > Meriones > Meriones psammophilus. Next base: position 38,484 of record JAEOAE010001661.1, read on the forward strand.
CTGCATGCATGTACACTTGCACGCCAGAAGAGAGCACCAGATCTCATTATAGATGTTGTGAGCCACCATGTGGTTTGTGGGAACTGAACTCATGACCTCTTGAAGAGCATCCAGTGCTCTTAACCTCAAAGTTGAAAAAGAAAACACATAGGCATACTGACTTTGAAAAACACAGGCCATTCTCTTGTAGAGGGAAAGCCATTAATAACATACTGTTTAATGTTGTCCCTATGTACAATATTAGCTGCTGAGACCTGTAACCTGACAAAGCTTTAGCCAATAGCTTGTATATCAAATTTGAACTGACAGAACTGTGTCAGTGAGGATTGTACATATGGGCATAGGACAGCCCCTTAATTAAAAATTTAATATTCACTGGATCAAGTTACCTGACCTAAACTGTACACACACCCATCTGGTCTGTTTTCACTCACATTCATAAATTAATGAATACGTGTTGGGAAGTTACAAATTAGAAAAAAAAAAATCTCACCCTGCCACATTTCTAGATAATCCTGGTGAGCAAACGTGTATCCCCAGATACTAATCTCTAATAGGCGTGGTTAGCATACTACCTATCTGTGGAGTGTTTTACAGTCTTCCCTCAGCTAAATTCTAACTGGGACCACTATTTTCTCAGCAATAGTAAATCCTTTACATCATCAGTTCTACTCTTCTATATCACAGCTTAATATTGGAGTGCTCTTTGACAGAAGACATAACATTTACAACCCCCACAAAATTCAAATGGATTGTTTAAAACTGAGAGAACCTACCTGACACCCCCAAAGGTCACCAGGAACTAGGCCTAAAAAAGGTCACCTAAATGTCACCAGGAATTGAGCCATGGGTCACCAATTCCAAAAACAAGGTAGTAAGATTTCTAACCTAAGGAGCAACCTGAGGATAACCACAAGGATGGTTAGGTATCTCATCTCAAAGTGGGGTATTTGTGTTGAGCAGCCCACCATCCTTATAGTAGAACATTGAATGACACAGAAAATACTTAACATTCCTGAGGCCTAGAGATAGCTTGCTCAATATTAGTTATGTTAGCTAGCCAATCACTGTCTAAAAAGATTGCCCTGGCTGAATGTCACCCAATTCTGTAACTGTTAAACTGGAACTTCCTGGTCCTTCCTAAAACCCCAATCAAAACCCTGCCATGCAGCTGCTCAGGTCTCTCCTCTCTAATACACTGTGTTGGTGATGATGGAGAGACCCAGCTTAAGCCCAAATAAAACTCTTTGCTCTTGCATATGTGGTCCACCTCCTGGTGATCTTTGGTGACCCTAAAATCTGGTCATAACATGTGGGCTCTCATATTGGATTCCCAAGTCTACCAAGCACCCCTGGCACATGGGGTTGAACAATAGCCAGTAAGTGAGCACTCTGTGTCTGTCTGTGTCTTTCTCTGTGTTTCTCTAGTTTCCTTTTTAGGGCCTTGGGGCAAAATTTGTAATCTATGTGGTCAGAAAGGATAGAGCTGATGCTTTGGACATCTGCGGGCCAGAGGGGGCCTTGAATACAATCCAGACCCCCCCTTGAAGGGTCACATCTGTAAAGGGAGTTGAGCATCCACTTTTCTGTGTTCTCTGGACCTCAGAGGGGATGAATGTGCCCCTCTCTGTAAAGGATGGTAGAGTACGCAGTTTTCTGTGATCTCTGGATCTTTGGAAAAGGACAATGCAGGTATCTCCTGCATCAGGGATTCACTGATAGCCTACTTTCATTTTTTCCACTGCAGGAGTGGTGGGATCTGCTGTCTGGCTCTGTGTATTTTTCTGCTTCACAAGCAATGGGATCTAGTCTGTGTCTTGTTTAACTGTTTTGACTCTCACTGCAATTTTTTTTTTTTTTGTCTCTGGGACTGACTGAGGACATGGGACAAAATCCTTCTATCCCCCTAGACCTGATTCTTTCCCATTTCAGGGAGGCTTAAGCCATGCTTCATAGGTTCCAGTGAGAGTGGCAAGGAGGTGGCAAGGGATTGATACAGTATGTAGAGCCCCAAGCTTGGCACCTCTGCCAATGTTCTCTGGTCTCTGGTCTGGCAGATCTTATCCACTACTCTGGCCTCGGGTCTGGCAGAGTGTGTCCCCTGCTCTGGACTCTGATCTCGCAGAGATTTCCTGCTGCTGTGGTCTCTGGTCTGGCAGAGTTTGGCTGGTGCTTTGGCCTGTGGTCTGGTAGACAGAGATCAACAGATATGTTGCTGCTCCATTCTCTGGTCTGGCTGAATGCAGGTCACCATTCCAAACTCTGGTGTAGTTGGGTGGATCCTGATTTGGGGGTACGTCACCACTAATGGAACAGGATAGAGGGCCCATAGAGAGACAGGCCACTGTTCTGAGTTTTGGTATTTTCTTCTTCCATTCTCTTTGAGCCTATTATACCCAGTACATTTTTTTTCCTTTGTTGTACTTTTGTGATTTTGTTTGCTTGTGATGGTCTCAGTGGGCTGGTGATCAAACAGCTGTGCTCCATTGTGACTTTGCCTTCCCCATACTCCCAACACTACAAGCTGGGGTACCTCTGGTCATCAGTGGGAACACATATTTCCACATATTTGGCTAGGAAGGCTCGGTTGGAGAGGGGTCTGTGTGGAGAAAATCTTGCTGGGCTCAACCTTGTTGCCTCCTTGCTATCTCTATGAGGAAGGTCGGTGACCTGAGGTTAGCTCTGGCTTGGAACAATGACCGCCAAATAATGCTCTTAGCTGAAACGTATTGTAGTTATTATTATTATTATTATTATTATTATTATTATTATTATTATTTGGTTAGGGTCCCCTGTAGCCCAGCCTGGCCTTAAACTAAACAGCTATAAGATGACCTTGAATTTCTGATTCTTCTGCTTCACCACTTATCAACTGAGCTACACTCCCAATCCCACAAACTTCTTTATTTTTTCCCATAGGTGGCTTCAAGAAGGAAGTGAACAGAATTCAAATAGGGAAGGCTTGACTCCACTGAGCTCCTGGGTCTGAGCCTGTGTACTAGCACTGTACACAGAATACCTACCTGAGCACCTTGATATGTCACTTATTTGCCTGGCTGTACTTATGAGATTGTCACCTGAGAATGAAGCCAATTCTTTTTTAGTCACGGTCTCATACTGGCAACTAAAAGAATTTTATTAGAAAATCTTAGAAAGCACATGTATGATTGTTGTTTGAATGGGTGGGTAACCTCTGTCAATGTGCTCCCCAAAGTGCTAAAGGATATAAGTATGGGGAACGGGGAGAGGTAGATGAGGAATTCACCATGTCTGGGTATCTACCCCTACCCTCCCAGAAAATGAGTTGCTTTACTTAATCGCCAATGCAAGAAAAAAAATAGCTAGAATGCATTTGAGGTTCAAGGTTTAGAAGTGAGGCTGCAGGGTTCCTTTTGGCAATGGTTTTGAAGAATTGCATCCATACAAGTTCAATGTTTGAAAATTCACACTGAGCAAGGTAGGCAGGGAAGGGAAGGGAAGGGGAGGAGAATAAAAAGGAGGACAGGGGGGAACATGTTCAAACTTTTCCTGTGAAGAAAACAAAAAGGAAAAAAAAATCTTAATGAAGTCCCACTTTTTGTATGTGTGCCCAAGAATTTTTTTATTATTTATTTAAATTTTTTGTGTTAAATATTTTTTAATTTTTTAAACTTTTATTAATTACACTTTATTCAGTTTGTATCCCCCCAAAACCCCCTCCTTCCTCCCCTCCTAATCCCACCTACTTTTCCCTTTCTTCACGAATAATCCTCCCCAAGTCCACTGATAGGGGATGTCTCCCTTTCCTTCCTTCTGATCTTAGTCTGTTAGGTCTCATCAGGAGTGGCTGCATTATCTTCCTCTCTGGCCTGAGATCAAAGAGCAGACCAATCAGTTTATGTTAGAGGCAGTCCCTCTTCCCATTACTATGTAACCCACTTGGACACTAACTGTCATGGGCTACATCTGTGCAGGGGTTCTAGGTTATCTCCATGCATGGTACTTGGTTAGAGTATGAGTCTCTGGAAAGACCCTGGTGTTCAAATTTTCTCATTCTGTTGCTCTCCTTGTGGAGTTTCTGTCCTCTCCAGATCTTACTATTTCCCACTTCTTTCATAAGATTCCATGTACTCTGCCATCACTTGGCCATAAGTCTCAGCGTCTGCTTTGATAGTCTGCAGGGCAGAGCCTTTTAGAGGGCCTCTGTGGCAGGTTCCTAACTTGTTTCCTGTTTTCTTCTTTTTCTGATGTCCATCCTCTTTGCCTTACAGGATAGGGATTGAGCGTTTTAGTCAGGATCCTCCCTCTTGATTAGTTTCTTTAGATGTACAGATTTTAGTAGGTTTATCCTATATTATATGTCTATATGAGTGAGTATATACCGTGTGCCAAGAATTTTTAAGTTGTGTTTATGTGTACATTCCTTTAATCATATTTACATATATACTCTAAATGTTTGCTGAATAATGGTGTTTCAATGTCTTTCCCACTTTTCAACTGAATTATTTTTGGGCACTAAATCTAAACCTAATTCTTATCAATATTTGGAGGTTTTACTTGTTTTGAATATGTGGTTTTATTTTCTTAGTTAACAGTGTATACACAGTACCTTACACCAGGGTCATCATATTTGGGTCTCTAGCAAAGGAATGAAAATCAGTTAACAGTACTAATAATGTTAAAGACTAAAATGAAAGTAACTGAGTGCATTGTACAATGATCTCAGATGCTCTTTTCAGACAGGACATTTTATGATGAATTTTTTTTTATGAGGCACAAATGCCTGTTAAGCTTCAGCCTTGTTTACAACATTCTCTTGAAAACAAGGTTCAAGATGCATCCTGAAGTCATAACATCAAATGATGTACAGAGAGGACATAATCACCTTTGCAGATATGGGCTCCTAGGGATAAGTATGGTAGGATGCAAAGCCCAGGAAAATTTCTGAAGATATGACTTTTTTCTGAGGATATGACTTCTCATAAAACCTAATGAAAATATAGATTCTACCCAGAAAATGAACATGTACATAAAACCAACCACATATAAAACAGGTACAGAGTAAATGTCAGGAGAGGGACCAGGTTAAAAAAACTAACACCAAATAAGTATCACTGTTGCTGTATCTGGAATTTCTATCTTGTTTGGAAGTCAGAGACAGGAAGACTGTTAACCCCTGTATTTAAGGCAGGGCATCTGCATAAAGAAAAGCAATGTTTTGCTTCTCCTGTTCCTTTTTTTCTCTTCCCCTTTCTCCTCCTTCCTTACCCCCTATATGTGAAGCAAAGTTTCTACCTCTGAGTTGTATTCTTACCTTCTGTACAAAACAGGCAGAAACAGATAGTCTTTGGATATAATAAAGCCAGATGCTAAACCTCACTAAAGCTTAAAGGAAGTAACTTGTTATGGGATAAATTAAAGGGAACACAGAGAAGGCAACAGGCATAGAGGAGGCTGTCCTAGTAACAGTAGTAACAGAACAAGATAAAAAGAATTGAGGAAACGTTTTTTACAGGTGGCACAATGGCTGGCATTAACAAATAAATTGCTACATGCTTCCATCCTTTAGGTGGGAATTCTGTATTACTATCAGATTATGAAGAATTTGTTAAAGGAATTTATTGTTTAAAAGGTTAATTGTCCTTCCACAGATAGTTACTGTGAATTAGGTACCCAATACTGTGCTAAGTCCTGAACACACAAAAATGATTTATGTAAACACTTCTCTTTCTCTATAAGCTAACAGTCTTGTGGGGTAATCCACCATAAACAAACCCATAGACCATGCATAGAAATGTATACATCACATAAATTCCACTATGAAACCTAAAGGAAAGCAAGAGGTACCTAACATCCCAGAAAGGATAAAGAACATACATATTCAAAGGCTGAGACGTGAGAACATTTTAGTTCAGTAGGGTAAATGAAAGAAGGTGAATTTGTTTGCAGTATACTAGGGAAGAAGAAAGGAATGATGATGATGATGATGATGAACATCATGATGATGATGATGATGATGATGATAATAATAAAAGAATAAAGTGGGATGATAGCCATCCCTCTATGCTGCTGCTGTTCTTTTCATCCTTGCACCCTCTCATGTGCTTCTGTGCCCTCTAGTGGTGACGGGAGGCAACTTCTCCATCATTTCTCTCTGGAATTGTTGATGGTTTAATCAGCAGAGCCTGCAGGGCTGGTGGCCTCCAGGGAGAGCCCATGAAGGGGAGGCTCTGGCAGGGTAACTCCAGGAAGTGACCATGCTTCCTCAGCCCGGTTCTGGATGGAACTCGGAACCCCGGTTGCCAGGTAACGGGAGGCCAGCAGCAGCAACAGCAGCCTGGACAGACCAGCCGGTCCAGAGGAACTGGAGAGATGAGTCTGTTCTGCTTCCAGACCTCCAGGGGCTCAGGTCTCAGAGAAGACAGCGGTGGTCGCCTGTGCCGCTGCTGGAGACATGTGGTGCGCTCCCTGACACATTTCTGGCCTGTTCCCCGCTGGGAGACCAAGGTAACCAGGGCTGTCCTGCAGCAGGGAAGCTTTCTGGTCCACCCCACCCCCCATCCACCGCGATCACAGCCTGGAAGAGTGTTCCTGTTGGGACACTGAGGAACGCTTTTCATGCCTGCTTCTCGCTTAGGTGTAGGGAAAGGGGTCATTGGTGCCCCTCCGGGTTTGCACACTTAAAGCCTTCCTCCTGCCCTGGTCCTTCCTCATAGCGAAAGGTAGTGAGCCTTCCTGCATGGCATCCTCATGCTCAGCAATGATCGCATGGACTATGTGGAGCAGATGATTCCCTATTTGCCCACCTTCTGGCCCTTTATCCAAAGATTGCCACCATCTGGTTGGTTCTGGACCTGATGCTGAAAAGGCAGGAGAGTGGTTCCACCAGGGATCTAGCCAGCTCTCAGATCTTCTCCTACTGTTTCCCAGGGCCAGTGCCCTGTGCCCTCACAGAACCAGACGTGTGAGTCCCAGCAGCCTGAGTCCCAGGCCAGACCCCTTAAAGTGACATGGCCAAACATGGGCGATTGGGGTAGGGGTGGGGCTCTAACAGGTACCATTCACCTTCCCCAGGGAATGTCACATACCACCCTTTCTCATGCCCTGAGCGACCTTTCCCCATTTGTGTAAAGGATTCTGGACCCCATTTGCGGTGTTTGTTATGGATGGAGCCCCTAGCACCCCCAAACCCATCCCTGGGAAGATTCTAATAGTTCCTTCTAGATGTCTGGGTGGCTTGGGGACACGGGGCCTTAGGGGTAACACCCCCGTGGAATGTCACAGGTATAGAACCTTCAGGCGGAAAAGCAGACAAAGACATGAGTAGGCTAGGGGTCTAGGGGGAGGTGAGCAAGAAGGGGTGTTTGGAGCCAGGGAGTAGGGCCAATTTTGTCCAGGAGCCCCACCTTTGGGGTTCTCTCCCTAGGGACTGTCCCCGTGACCTCACCTGGTGGTAGAGGACAGAGGTTTCCCACTGGGCACCTTGGTTTTGAGCTGCAGAGGGAGAGACAAAAAAGGAAAGGCTCTGGGGGATACCAATGCCTCCCCCTCACAGTTCCAAAGAGAGGCCAGGCTCCCGACACCGTGTCCCTCTGCCCTGCTCTCACCCACAGTGCCATCTTCTCGTTCTTGTCCCAGTGGCTGCAGAAATTCCCCCAGGATTTCTCTGGGGCCCCCGGACCTGGCCATTGTGAGGCAGCTACTGCACTATGCCAGGATCCATGTGCCCACTGCAGAGTTGGACTGCCAATCTGGGGAGATCCTCCAGGCAATGGATAAGCCCTGAATAAGCTGAAGCCCAAGAAGGAGGAGGAGGATTAGGAGGAGAATGAGGACCCGGGGAGGGCGCCTGGTGAGGCAGCAGCTGATTCCAACCCCGTGTCCCACAGGGGAAGTGTCCTGAAGCTCTGGCCAAGGAAGCAGAGGAGGAAGACTGTCAAATCGACTGTCCTGCGGGTAGGAGAGGGGACTGTGCCTTCCCTGGCATGGAGAGGCCATCTTGGGTTAGCTCACACCATTCTGCGTGCCTTCAGGCTGCTCCCTTATCCCAGATGATGGCTCACCCCTTTCTTTGCTCAGATCCGGGGCTACTTGGGGCCTCAACTGCAGAGCTGTCCATGCAAGACACCTTGGTGGCACAGGAGAAACGGAGCCTGGTTTTGGGGACAGATGCTAAGCCCGAAGAGGATGCTGAGATCCTGGATCCCATGGCTGCAGGATCCCCAGTCTTGCCAGAAGCTGGACCAGTGCAACCTCTGGCTTTAGCATCAGAGGACGCACAGGCCCTTGTGGACTTGGCAGATGAGCTACTGTTTTTCTCCACTGTAGTGCACTTGGGGGCACCCAATCCCCTGTCCCCACTGCCCGAGGTAGACATATAGTTGGTACAATTGCTGGCTGAGCTGCACCCAACACCTGCTCCCCTTAGAGAAAAGATTCCCTTAATTTTGTATATTTTTAAATTGCTCTTTTTCACTCTTGTGTTATTGTTGTTGGTTTTATACTATTATTATTTAAAAGGTGTTGCTTACTCAACTTAAGTGATGTATTCAGAGATGGGGCTTCCCCATCAGCCTACAGTGGTAGCTTAGCCAAGGGGTATGGAGCCTGTTTTTGTCGAGAGTTTCCTGCAAGTTGGGCATGTGCATCCATCTATAGAAGATGCTGCCAGGTGTGTAGTTGGTGCACAGGGGGTCTACTGGGATAGAGTGAGCCCCAGAAAAAAAAAAGCCCAACAGGGCCAGTGCTTGACAGCAGAATTTTGGGGCCACAGCTGGGCCAAGAGCTAGGCTCTGAGGACCAGGACCAGGACCAGGACCAGGAACAGTACCAGGACACATCTCTGTGGACACTATCCCTGAGGGGGGAAAACTCTATAATTTGAGATAGAGAGTACATTTTGGGGGATCATTTAAATCCATGATATTTCTACATAGCCATGCCTGTTTTAGAACTCAGTCTTTGGAGCTGGGCATGGTGGCACACACCTGTAATCCCAGCACTCAGGGAAGAAGAAACTTGAATTTGAGGCAAGCCAGGTCTACAAAGTAAGTCTAGGACAGCCAAGACTACACAAGGAAATTCTGTCTAAAAAAACAAACAAATGAATGAACAAACACAAAAGAGAGCTCACTGTGTGGACCAAGCTGACCATAATCTCAGAAAGATTAGGTTGCCATGAACTCCCAGGTCTAGGATGACAGGGATGCACCTCTGAGCAAAGCTAAGATATTTTTTAATGACTTATTCTTGAATCAAGGAATGAAAGGATAAAATAAGATGTACAAAGGTAACATTTTTTCTTTTAATGAACAAACAGTAATAAGTCTTCAATTTCTATATTTATTTACAATTGCAAAATCATTTCTGATGTTGTCAGTAAGTGGGTTTTCTCCTTTGCTTTAATTTCATCCATTGAAAAATGTTTGAGTATGTATGTGCCAGTGAGCAGACAACTTATTGCTGTTTACTGTCTGTTTACATCCCATATATGAGTTTTTGACATGAAACCCTAAGAATGTTTTGGCCAGTGAAAAAACTGGCCCTTATTTAGGTTTAAAAATTATTTATGTATGTACTAGTGTGTGAATTTGTATATACAAAGGCCCAAGTATAGAAATATTAGAAAAATTCTATAGGAGTAATATTGGCTACCCAGAAATTGAGCTCAAATCATCAGGCTTAGAAACAACCAACTATTCCCACTGAGACAATTCTCTGACATTCACTTGTAGATCTGAGACAGTGTTATGAGCAAGTCTTTACTCCTAAGAATGAACTAACACATTCCCAAAAAATGACAGCATTATATCATTTTAATTTGTACATAGTATTTATTTTATTATTATTATTATTATTATTATTATTATTATTATTTCATGTTTTTCCATCCTTATATGACAACAGGTTTATAATCTGGATAGAAGACAATATTTTACTGATGTAATATTTCAATTAAGTTTATTTGAGTATCAATGAACTTAGTGGGGGATGTCTGTGGTAAGCAAAACTGGCAACTTGACTTTGAACATCATATACCAATGACCAAAATAAACCCTACAAAGCTCTCACCAGGTCTTCACACATCTTTCATGGCCTAAGAACCCATACTAACATTGCACACACACAAATGCTTTTTTTATTAAAATAAATATCATTGCTGTTACATTATTTAGCACCTCTAGATAATTCTCTCAGAAGGCAGTACTTCAACAATAGGTGCCTATAGTAACTAATGGGAACATGAAGAAGAATGGAAATTCAAACTATATACATACATACAGTCATACATTCATACACACTATTAAGCATTTTAACATTAACGTTGGTAAAAACAGAATACATGGAGGAACATCTTCCACCCTTGGACGTGTACTCAGATGGCTGACACATGATAATCAAGATTTCAAATGCAGTTTTGCCTAATTACTGACAACCAAATCAGACTTGAAAAAAATATCTTATAGGAATTTGTGAAAATGTAAAACAAAATCACCACACTTTCTCAGAGACCCTTCATTGAAAAGCATGATCACACTCTATCTGATATTAATAAGCAATGGATCACATAGATGATGGCAATCCCATTCTATACTTTGCAGCAGAAAAAATACCTATCACCAAGTAGAAATGCATTAGATCAACAACAGCCACAGAAAGAATATCTGAAAGACCTAATAAGCTTCTGTGATTGGATTTGATATGCATACAGCAAACTTCAATACCTACAATGTTTCAAAATATAGAACACAAACCACAATTGGTGACCTCCTCCATTACATTATAAGTGAACATGATAAATAATTTACTTCCTCCAAAGCGATGATGAAAAACAGATCAAAAATGTTTCCTTTTGTGATCAGATTCTTAGAATGTATAGATTTTAGTTTGTTTATCCTGTATTATATGTCTAATACCCATTTATGAGTGAGTATATACCATGTGTCTTTATGCTCCTGGGTTACCTCACTCAGGATGATCTTTTCTAGATCCCACCATTTGCCTGCCAATTTCATGATTTTCTTATTTTTAAATGCTGAATAGTATTCCCTTGTGTAAATGCACCACAATTTCTGTAACTATTCCTCAACTGAGGGGCATCTGGGTTGTTTCCAGCTCTGGCTATTACAAATAAAGCAGCTACAAACATGGTGGAGAAAGTGTTCTTGCTGTATACTTGAGCATATTTTGGACATGTGCTGGATCTTGAGGTAGTACTATTGCTAATTTTCTGAGAAAGTGCCAGATTGATTTCCAAAGTAGTTGTACAAATTTACATTCCCACCAGCAGTGGAGGAGTATTCCCCTTTCTGCATGTCCTCTCCAGCATGTGTTGTCACTTGAGTTTTTGCTCTTATCCATTCTGATGGGTGTAATGTGAAATCTTGGGGTCATTTTGATTTGCATTTTCCTCTGATAACTAAGAAAAACAAAGCTTTTGACCAATCATGATGCCAGGGTCAGTATGCCCTGCCAGGGAGATTTACATACACCCGGACCAGGGGAAAGGCTGTGTGGGCTCTGAGGACGATACTGTGCCACAGCGGCCATCAGCACTGTGAAGGGGTTTACTGGGCCTACTGCCAGGCTACTTGCCCAGGAACGCCAAAATTTGATGGTGGGTACAGCATGCTGGGTGTTCTGGGATTTGTAGGTGGTAAACTAGCAATGGCGGATGCGGGAGAAGAGGAGAGAGGACAAGGCTTGACTGCAAGCAATCCTGGTAGGCATCGTGTCGCCCATATGCCATTTTTGTAGTTCTCAGATACAATCCCAGAAGACCTTGCTCCGAAGCCATGTTTGTAGTTCTCAGGCAGGAGGGTCCCTGCTGTGATGCATTTTGGGACTGTTCGTACTTCCCTGACCAGATTGCGCTCCCAAGTGGGGAAGGAACGATAATGGTTGGTCTGTGACTAGAAGCTTTGTGTTTATGCAACCGTGTCTGAGGCCAGGGAGATGGCGGGAAGTGGAAAGGGAGGTGTGTGTAGGGGGCTCAGAGCCTCCAAACCCTGAAGTCTCTGCTCTCTGCATGGCAGAGTCGGAATCAAATCCAGAAGGGGTGGGACTTCCATAATAGGTACGCCAGTAACTTTGCAGGTTTTCCCTGGTCAGCATCCTTCCTATTCAAGCTTTTCGCCAGAACTCCACATTATGATCATCCAGGGGGAGGTTGCGGGGGTTCCCTGTCCACTGCTCGCCTGCCTGCTGAGCGGCTTGTGCATGCAGCCTACCGCAGGCAGGGGGATGGCTGGAAGAGAGGCATAAGTCTCCTCTCCCACCCCTCCTGCTTACGTCCAGGGTGAGATGGATTTACCTCCCACGGGGGTGAGGTTATTCACCACCATGTACAGGGTGTTCTGGCGCCCTCTGCTGTCCTGCAGGTGCATGAGCCGGCAGGACACTAAATAATGCTTAGGGTGCTGGAGTCTGAGTAGTTAAGGTGCTCTGTGCTTAATGGCTAGGGTGCTGGGGACTAAGTACACAAGGATGTGGCCACATCTGCTTGCTTGAACCATACACAGTTGGGCAAAGAGAAAACGTAAGAGGTGGAGGAGAAGGAAGAAGAGGAAAGGAAGGAAAGACAAATGTTTCTGTGGGTTTTACAGAAAAACTTCCAGCTAATTAAAATGTGGGTATTATTTGGTGTTGATTTCATAGGAAAATGTACAGGTATTCATTCTATAGTGATATTAATAACTGATGTTTTTCCAAATGGTAAATAAAATATTTTTGGCCAGAAGGAAGGTGTAGAACATGGCAGATCAACACATTACATTTAGAGTCTATCAAATAAGAATGATTTGATGAACGTTTTCAGAGGAAGCTTCTAATATTCAAAGACAAGAACTATCCCTGGATTAATGAATTTTTTCTAGTCACCTACACCCTCCCAGTACCCAGGAGATTCTTACTTCCATAATTTCCGGATTGACAATTTTGATTGCTCACCTCCTGCTTTGCTGTGTGGAAATAATAAACCATACCCAGGAAATATTTCTATAAAGATTAAACCAGAAAAAATGATGTGATGAGCATTTCTGAGCCTACCTATTCCATATGGTGTGCAGTGTATGCAGTGGTGCTTGCCCTCTATAAAATGCTGTTGAGCAAAACAGAAATGAGATCTGAAGAAGATACAAATACTGACTGACTTTAACCATGCCTGGGGAGCATCACTTGTAGGCCAGGGAAGCGTTGGGATCTTATATCATTGGTAAGTAATTTTATGTGAAGCCAATAAAACATTTTCATCTCATAATTCTGTTAAAATGGAAAAGGGTTCTGTCACAGAGTATATATGTATGTCTGTAATTTTCTTACATGATTTTTTTTTTTTTTTACATTTTAATGTTTATGGAAGACTGTTAAAATGATTCTCTGCTTTCCTCCGTGCATGTTGTAGAGTCTGTTAGGTCAGGATTGATGCAGTTGACATGGGATTAAAAGAAAAAGACAGGCATTTCCACAAGCAGAATTTTCTCTCACACAGAATACTAATGTCCTAGTCTTTTGAGGGGGAGTTGAGATTCTGTGCTGTAGTGTTTGAAGATTTCATTGTCATGATGGAGAAAGTACATATTGTGGCAATTCAGTGTATAAATTTCTGGCCTTAGTCCTGCCTCTGATGTTTCATTCAGTAATTGTGTATGCTGGCAGTTATTCTTGAGCATGGGGTAGATTTGAGCAAGCATTTCCAGTCTTGAGGTGCCTATATTTGTTAGGGTTTCTATTGCTCTGATCAAATACTGTGTGTGTGTGTGTGTGTGTGTGTGTGTGTGTGTGATTGATTGTGTGTGTGTATGCATAAAATAACAATGAAATAAACATCGTCATCTTGTAAAAGACCAATGAGGGGTGTATGGGAGGGTTTGGAAGGAGGAGTGAGGAGAGGATAATGATGAAATTATGCTTGAAATTACATCATAATTGGAAAATAAAAGAAATGATAAAAATAGTAAATAAAATCACTATCATTGATGTATTAAACTTTTCTTGAAGGCAGCAAAATTGTAATTGAAATTTTTGTCTAGCACTTTGCCACTTTTTTTTTGTAGAATTGAGTCTCGTACTACTGGCCTTTTCCTGAAAGATGTTTATAAATTTCTATTATTTTGTTTGTTTTCTTAGTGTTCCCTTGAGGGACAACCTGGGAATGAGAAAAAAAAAAAAAAAAAAAAAAAAACAATTGTGATTCTTTGAATTGAAGCCAGGTGCATAGAGCTCTTGAAGGGTGGGGTGAACTGTTCTGAGAAACAACCAGCTGTAATTACAACCAGCTGTAAACTACAAAGCAAAATGATCTGATTTTCAGGTATAAAAACCCTGTGTTTTGCATGTTTGGGGTCGTCTTCTGCTGTTGGAAGGGCGACCCTATCGAGATAGCAATAAAACCTCTTGCTTTTGAATTGAGCTGTGGTCTGTGAGAGTTCCTGCGAAGGGTGTGATCCTGAGCAGTGAGACTCCATGTCTTACATTTTGGTGCATTTGGCCAGGAAACAGCATGCCCCTTCCCAACCCTCATCAGACTGGGCTCGGAGGTTGATCTCAGAAGTAGACTGATTTCTGGTATACCACTCTATCTGGGAATTGGATGACACTCCAGATTCCATCTGGGGAGGCTAGGTCTGTGAAGGTCTTCCTCCCATCTGTAGGAGTCAGCTGCCAGGAAGCAGCCTCTGCATCTGGGTAGGCCAGGTCCGTGATGGTCCTCCTCCCATCTGTTTCTCATCGGAGATGGCTGCTGTGAGGCAGCCTCTCAATCAGAATTCTTTGGTACCACCCGCAAGTGTGTCCTTATCTGAATTGCCTGTTGTGTTCTCTTTGTCTCTATCTTTGTTGCTTATTTGATTTTCTTGGTGGACGACTTTATTATGGGACAGACTGAGACTTCTTTTTGACCTTCCCACCACTAATCACCCAGCAGGTCTGCAGCAGGGTGCCACCAGTCCCTCGGCACCACTGCAGTTGCCACCAGATCCTGAAAGTGAAAGTGATCCATGGGCAGAAACATGGAGTTGCTGAGCAGCTCAGCCAGACTCCATGGCCCTTCCTTCGTGGGCCTATGGGCCCCCTGATGATGATGGAAATCAATAAGTGGAAGGCCCATAACCCCATTTTCGAAAATCCAATAGCTCTAACTGATTTGTTTGAATCTTTCCTATTCTCACACCAGCCCACTTGGGAAGATTGCCAGCAACTCTTGCAGGCCCTCCTGACTACTGAGGAATGGGGGCAGGTTCTCCTTGAGGTGAGAAAGAATATGCTGAATCAGATGAGAGGCCTTCTGTCCTCCCTAATGAGATTGATGATGGCATTCCCCTCACCTGCCCCTACTGGGATTACAACACACCTAGAGATAGGGAGCACCTGAAAGTCTACTGCCAGACTCTAATGGCGTGTCTCTGTGGGGCCACTCGATAAGCCCACCAATTTGATGAAGGTAAGAGAGGTGGTTCAGGGGCTGGATGAATCTCCTGCAGCTATTCTTGACTGGCTGATGGAGGCTTACTGCCAGTTTAAGCCCTATGACCCTACCTCCGATGAGCATAGGGCAATGGTGACTATAACCATTATAGACCAGTCAGCCAGAGATATTCGTAGAAAAATCCAGAAAATAGAGGATTTACAGGACAAGTCATTGAAGGATTTAGTGCAGGTAGCAGAAAAGGTTTTCTACAGCTGGGAGATGGAAGAAGAGAAAGAGGAAAGAAAGCAGAAGGAGCAAGAAGTGAGAGAAAGTAAAAGGGATAAGAAGCAAGAGAGAAAGTTGTCTAAGATCCTGGCCACTGTAGTGCAGGAGAGTTGTAATGATAGGGAGAGAGTTCCTAGCAATTGGAGGGGCCCTCTGTCTAAGGATTAGTGTGCCTATTGCAAGGAGAAAGGACACTGGATCAAGGGTTGTCCAAAAGGAAGAAAAAGCCAGTCCACTTCTTGGTGGACACTGGTGCCCAGCATTCTGTTCTGTTACAAGACTTAGGAGCTAAAAAAGAGAAAAAAAATGTGGGTCCATGAAAACAATATTCATGGACTACCCAAAGAACAGTGGACCTTGGAGTGGGCCAGGTATCCCACTCATTCTTAGGTGTCCCTGAATGCCCATACCCACTGTTAGGGCGAGATATCCTAACTAAGATAGGGGCCCATATCTGTTTTAAACCAGATGGCTCACAGGTGACAGACAACAAGGGAGATCCCATTCATGTACTGACAACGCAACTGGAAGATGAATACCGCCTGTCTGAAAAGGTAGTAAGTCCAGAAAAAGACATTGACTGGTGGCTACAGAAACATCCCAGGGCATGGGCTGAAACGGATGGCCTAGGAAAAGCAGAGAGACAGCCCCCAGTTCAAATAGAGCTGAAGCCTCAGGCTATCCCAATCACAGTGCGATGATATCCAATGTCTAAGGAAGCCCTTGACAGGATTCACCCTCACATACAGTGGCTCCTTGACCTAGGGGTTCTCAAAAGGTGCCAATGCACCTGGAATACTCCATTGCTGCCAGTTCGGAAGCCTGGGAGCAACGACTATCAACCCGTATAGGACTTGAGGGAAGTTAACAAACAGATCATGGACTTACACCCTATCATGCCCAAACCGTGAAATCTGTTGAGTTCCCTTCCCCCTCACAGGGTTTGGTATACAGTACTGGATCTTAAGGACACATTTTTGTTGTTGTTTCCAACTCAGCCCTACCAGCCAAGACATTTTTGGTTTTGAATGGAAAGACCCAGACACAGGGGTATCAGGCCAGCTTACATGGACTCAACTTCCTCAAGGGTTTAAAAATCCTATTATAATGATGAAGCCCTACACTGGGATCTGGCACACTTCTGGGCCACCAATCCCCAGGTTCTTCTCCAATATGTGAATGACATTCTATTTTCTGAAAATTGTAAAGAAACCTGCCTTAAAGCCACCGACTAGCTTTTACTAGAGCTGGGTGACCTTGGCTATAAAGTGTCGGTGAAAAAGGCCCAGCTCTGCAGGAAACAGGCCAGTTAAGAGATGGCTATCAGAGGCTAGAAAAGAGACTGTATTTCATATTCGCCCTCCACGGACTACTAAACAACTGAGGGAAATTTTAGGTATAGCAGGGTTTTGCCAGCTGTGGATTCAGGATTTGCCAAGATGGCAGCCCTTTATATGCCCTTACAAAGGGCAATGACTCTTTATCTGGGGAAAGGATGAACAAGCTGCATTTGATAATATCAAACAAGCCTTAATATCGGCCCCAGCATTGGGACTCCCTTTGTAACCAAACCCTTCCATCTCTATGTGTTTGAGAATCAGGAAATGACCAAAGGGGTGCTAACACAGAAAATTAGACCCTGGAAGAGACTAGTAGCCTATCTATCAAAAAGCTTGATTCAGTAGTGGCAAGATGGCCAACCTGCCTGTGAATAATAGCAGCAGTGGTGGCACTAGTAAAAGATGCAGACAAACTGACTCTGGGACAGGACCTCACCATCTATGCTCCTCATGCCCTTGAGAGTGTCATAAGGCAGCCACCTGATTACTGGCTCATGAACACCCGCATGACACATTATGCCAGGCTTTGCTCTTGAATAAGGATAGAGTCACCTCAGCTTGCTAATCCCTGCCACCTTATTGCAGGATCCAGAAATCCAGCCCCTGGAGCATGATTGTTTGCAGGTTCTAGCAGAGGAACAGGGATGATGAAAGGACTTGAAAGATCAACCTCTTCCTGATGCTGAGATGACATACTATATGGGTGGGAGCAGTTTTTTGAGAACAGGAAGAGAAAGGCAGGGGCTGCAGTGGTAGATTGGACATAGGTAATATGGGCCCAGGCGTTGCTGGACAGCAAGTCTGCTCAGTGAGCTGAATTGATTGCTTTAACCCAGGCATTAACTCTGGGAAAGGGTAAAAGATAAATCATCTACACTGATATTCAGTACAGCTACACAACAGCCCATGTGCAGGGCGACCATCTATTAGCAGAGAGGCCTGCTAACATCAGCCGGTAAAGAGATAAAAATAAAAACAAGATTCTGGCTTTGTTCAATGCCTTGTTGCTACCCAACAAGGTAAGCATTATTCATTGCCCAGGACATCAGAAGGGGACTTCCAGGGCAGCAAAGGGGAATAATGTGGCTGATCAGGAGGCTAAAGCAGCTGCTAGAGGAAACTCTGTCCCAGTGGTACTAACTGCTGAACTGCCCAGAGAAGAATGACTAAACTACTCAGAAAGTGACTTAAAGTTAATATGGCAAAAACAGGGGATATCTGACACCGATGTGGGGGCATGGATTGACTCTAAAGGTAAGATCATTCTGCTACAGGAAGACGCTGAGAGATTAATTACTCAGATGCATTAGTGGACTCACTTGTGGGCAAAGAAATTGGCTGAAGTTGCCGGCCAATCCCAGTACTGAACACTAAACCTCACCACCCTGACTGAGAGAGTGACTAGTGCATGTGAACCTTGCCAGAGGGTAAACATAGGTAAGAGTTCCAGAGCACAGGGAAGTGGCTGAGAGAAACTGTGGCAGCCTTTTTGGAGTTAATGGCAAATTTTCGAGTTAATGGAGCAGTGGAATCTGGCCTATTGGCTTTGGCTATTTTCCAAAGTCCAGTTTCTTATAATCTGACCTTAGTGGTCCTACAGCAGACTGCTCTGACCCTGAGAAACTTTGTGCAAACATAGTAACCAGACAGCAGGCTCTGTGTAACCTTGAGTGAGCTCTCCCATGTTCTGACCAAGTAAAGCTCCTACATGAGAAACTGCTTGTACTTTTCTGCCTACTTAAGTGTTAACCTGATGTCCATTAAATCGACACTTGGATCAGCATGTAGACTTGGTGTCCTTCTCTGTGTCACCCTGTCTCTCTCTCTCTCTCAGCCCTCTCTCAGGTGGTATTCAGGTGGTATTCAGCTGTCACTGCTGGCCAGTGAAAAGGAACTAGACCTGGAATGCATTGGGAAGTAGATTTCACTGAAAGTAAACCATCCAGGTATGGCAATAAATATCTCCTGGTTTTTGTAGACACTTTCTCAGGATGGGTGGAAGCTTTTCCCACAAAGAAATAAACCGCCCTGATCGTGGCCAAAAAAATTCTGGAAGACATTTTCCTTGGTTTGGTATCCCAAAGGTAATTGGGTCAGACAATGGACCAACCTTTGTTGTTCAGGTAAGCCAGGAGGTGGCCAGGTTTCTGGGGCTTGATTGGAAGTTACATTGTGCTTATAGACCTAAAAGTTCAGGACAGGTAGAGAGAATGAATAGAGCTCTCAAAGAGACTCTCACCAAATTGAACATAAAGACTGATGGTGACTGGGCAGTGATCCTTCCCTTGGCCCTCTTTAGAGTCAGAAATACTCCTCCATACTAGGCTTAATTCCCCTTGAACTACTATATGGGTTCCTGTTCCCTGACTCTTCTTGGGGACCCCTTGACATAACTAGTTTTAACTCTGACTTGTTGTCCAGCTGAAAGAATTGCAGCTTATTCAGAAAGAAATTTGGAGCAAGGTTGGCAGTGCATATGTGCCTGGGTCCTTTTAGGTGCCCCATCAGTTCCACGTTGAAGATCTGGTATATGTACAGTGACATGGCAACCAGAATCTGGAACCTCGGTGGAAGGGTCCTTATTACATCCTCCTCACCACGACAACTGCAGTCAAAGTAGAGGGCATCACAGCTTGAATCCACATGTCACATGTTAAGCATGCATTTCATCAACCTGCAATACCTGGAAAGTCCAAGCCTCCAACTACCCGCTGAAATTTAAACTCATCAGGGACAATAAACTCACTGACCAGAACTCCCCTTTTTCAGGGAAAGTATAAGTACAGTTCAAGTCCTGATATTCCAGAAAGAATATCAACCCCTAAATGAGGTTGATCCACAATTTTAGGGTTAAAATTGAGTTAAAAAAGGAGGGGGTGAGGGACCACCTGGGAAAGAGAAGAACACCTGTGATTATTTGAATTGAAGTCAGGTGTAGATAACTCTTGAAGGAAAGGGTCAACTGTTCTGAGAACAACTATCTACAACCACCTGTAAACTATCTGCAAGCAGCTGTATACTACCTAAAACCAGGTGTAAACTATCTTCATGCTATTCTTGCTGAACAATCAATGTATAGAGCAAAAGTGGTTTGAATTTCAGATATAAAACCCTGTCCTTTGCATATTTAGGGCTGTCTCCTGTCTTTGGAGGGGGGACCCTATAGAAATTGGAATAAAACTCTTGCTTTTGCCTCAAGTTGTGGTCTATGAGTGTTCCTGGGAAGTGCACAATCCTGAGCTCCTGAGCAGTGAGATTCCAGGTCTAACAACATGAAACTAAAACGCTTTTGCCATCCATTCTTTAGGTGGTGAAGCAGCTTATAAAATGGGAAACCACTGTTTCAGCTATGCAACAGACAGGTTTATATCTAGACCATTCACAGAAGTCATAAAATGTAAACATGAAGAAACAAACAAACAAACAATCTAGAAAAGATCATCCTGAGTGTGGTATCTCAGAAGCAGAAAGACATAGAGGGCATATACTCGATTTTAAGTGGAGGCTAGACCTATAATATAGGATAAACATACTAAAGTCTATAAGAAGATAAACAAAAAGATAAACAAGAAAGAGGACCTGGGTTAAGATGATCAATCCTCACGTAGAAAGCCAAATGGGATGGACCTGGGAGAAAACAAGAAACAGGACCCTAGCCTACCACAGAGGACCTGGGAAAGACTCTACCTAGTAGTATATCAAAGCAGGTGCTGAGACTCATAACCAAACCTTGGGCAGAGCACAGGGAATCATATAAAAAAGGGGGGAGTTAGTGTGACCTCAAGAGGGCAGGAACTCCACAAGGACCAAATATATCAGGGCACAGGGGTCTTTTAAGAGACTGTATCTCCAACCAAGGACAATGTACGCATAGAACCTAGCACCCCTGCTCAAATATAGTCCATGTTAGTTCTGTATCCAAGTGGGTACCATACTAAGTGAAACAGGGACTATTACAGACATGAACTCAATGGCTGGCTCTTTGATTTCCCCCCTCACAAGGCAGGATCAGATTTGCTAGGCCACAGAGGAGTATATTGCAGCCAGTCCTGTTGATACCTGATAAGCTAGGGTCAGTTGGAACAGGCGGAGGCCCTCCCCTATCAGTAGACTTGGAAAGGGGTAGGTAGTATATGAGGGAAGGAGGGTAGGAAAGGGAGGGAATGAGGGACTGGTCTACAGCTTGGATACAAAGTTAATAAACTGTATCTAATATTAAAAAAATAAAAAGTAAAAAAGTGGGACATAAAACAAAGTTCCTAAAGATGAAACACAAAATGCTGACAGTTTTTTGTTTGTTTGAAGACAGGATTTTTCTGAATAATTTTGGCTGTCCCGGACTCTCTTTATAGAACAGCCTGTGCTTGAACTCACAGAGATCCACCTACCTTAAACTTCCTGAGTGCTAGGAATGCAGGTGATCACCAACAGCCTGAGCTGCTGACAGTTTATTTTGTTTTAGCATTTTATTTTTGTTGTTGTTTCATGCACTACATCCCAACGGCAGTTTCCTCTTCCTCCACTCCTCCCAGCGAAAATCTATCCACCTCTACTCTGCCCAACTCACCTCTCCTTCATCCACTGCTTCTTTATTTTCAATGAAAAAAAATGTGATGGCATAGCAAGTTATAATAAAACTAAGAACAATCCCTCACATCAGAGTTGGTCAAAGCAATACATGAGGAGAGAAAGTGTAGCTAAAGCAGGAAAAAGAGTGAGAGACACCCCCATTCTCACTCTTGGAAGTCCCTCAGCAACATCAGGATAATGATCATAAGGTGTATGCCAACAACCTAGCTCACAAGATTCATAGAATGTTTATGTTTTTGTCCTTCAGTCTCTGTGATCCCCTATGAGCCCAATTGACTCAGTGGGCCATGCTCTTGTTGTGTCCTTGATATCTCTGGTTCCTACAATAACGTATTCCCTCATTTCTGGGGTTCCCCTGGGTACATCATTGTCTTTGGCTATGGGTCTCTGCATCTGTTCCCATCAGACGCTGGGTGATGTCTCTCTGATGACAACTGGGCTAGGCACTCATCTATGATTATAGCAGAGTATCTTTCATTGACATATATTGCCTGTCATGTTTACAGATATTGTGTGTCTGTAGGCTATCTTGACTCTGGTTCATGGTCATCCAGGCAGTGTCAGGCATGGACTTCCTCTCATGGTGTGGGCCTCAATGTATTTTCTGGAGTGTATTTCATATTATTAGGTTGGGGATTTCCTTCTAGTATCTTCTGTAGGGCTGGATGGCTGCATATATACTAGGTATAGTAGTCTGGGTTGGCATCGGCGGTCTCTTAGTGTCTGCATGATATCCATCCAAGCCCTTCTGGCTTTCATAATCTCTGCTGAGAATTCTAGTGTGATTCTGATAGGTCTACTTATTATTTGAATGCTGTTTTGGTATTAGCAGTGTCATGCATAGAACAGTTAATTTTCGTGGTGTTATCCCCATATGAAATGAAATCTCTGTAACCTAAGAAAATGAAAAATGAACACAAACTTTAATGTGTGTTGAGGAAATTGAGACAAAGAAGGGACTAATTTGAGGTAAAAATAAACTATATATAAATGCTGCAAAAATTAAAATACTTGTAATTCAATTATGATATTTTAGAATGCAACTGCATCAAAAAAGTTAACTCCTGGGCAATCAATATACCCAAAAATTTATGTAGCATTTTGACTTTGCATGATGATGAATATTTTTTTTCTATAACTCCTCATATGTCAGTTACTATTGTTTAAGTAATTTCTGAATGAATTACATGACATTATTAAAAGCAGAAAATTTGGTAGTTCTATATGAAAGATGATTATATGCATAGTTTATTTTCCCTCTAACTCTCTCTTTATAGGAAAGGATTTATGAGAATGATTTACAATCTGTGAGTCAATTAATTCAACAGTGGATGGCTAAAAATGGAAAATCGAGGAATCTATCAGTGGCTTAGTCCATGAGGCTGGTTGGCGCAACTCACCTTCAAATACACTGAAATCCTCAAGAAGAAGGTTCTATAGTCAATGAATAAATAGACTTGCTACCAAAGCAAAAGGGAACAGGAAAAAAGTAAAATATTCCTTCTTCCATGTCCTTGTATAGGTTTCCAGTAGAAGATGAGGCAAAGGTGAGTGGTTGGTTTTGCAGTATGAAGATACGGATTAAAGGTGTGTTTTTCAGCCTTACAGATTCAGAAGAGAAGTAGAGAAGACTACTTCAAATAAGGAAGAGTACTTCACAATTGTGTCCTTAATTTGGGTGTTTTGCTTAATTCCATATGCAGTCAAGTTAAAAACCAAGACTCATGATCATACCTCTTTTCAGCTTGAAAGATAATCATATCTCCTCTTTACATTAATTTCCAAAAGAAAAGAATAACCTGGTCATAGTAATGCCTAAAAATAATTTAATGACACAGAGTACAATAGCAGACAAATTACATATTTATCCTGATCATAATTGAAGCTAACATTATATAACTGTCCTTCAAATACCGTCCAGGTTAGAAACAACAAACTCAGGTTGAAACAACTCTCCACCGCTGCTGGGCCCTACACAACACCTCCTTGTAGGGCAACCCACATTAAGCACAAGGATTCACCTCCCACCTGCTACGTGTGTGCAGGGTCCCTAGGCCCAGACCAAGCATGCTCCTTATTTGATGGCTCAGTCTCTGCAAGCCCCCTGAATCTGGGTCAGCTGTTTCTGTTGGTCTTCTTGTGAGGTTCCTCGCACCTCGATGGCCTTCATCTTTTCCCCAAAACTTACTCAGGATCCCTAGAGCTCTGCACCTTTCTTAGGTGCAAGTCTGAGCATCTGTCCAAGCTCATTTCTAGCTGGAGTCTCTGAGACAAATGGTCAGGTTAGGGTCCAGGCAAAGGGTTTTACAGTCCCAATTCTGGGCATTCTCAATGCGGTCAAATATCGTCCAACAGAGCCTGATATTCTTCTTCGTGAGAGGAGCGAAAGTGTTGGTTGATCTGCTCCCATGGTACATCTGGGTCCAGAGTGGCTGGTCCCTGTTCCTCTTCCACTGTTCTCACCTGTTGCTCCAGGAAGAGCTGGAGAGGGCAGGAGTTGCTGGATTCTGGGTAGGCCTCTGTGAAGAAGGTGAGCTCGGGTCTTGACATCAATGCTTCTGCACACTGGCCTCCTGCAGAACCCGATGTCAACAAGCTGTCCCGGGAAGCCTCCTCCTCAATGCAACACGATGCTCCAGGAGCCCTTTCCGGGCCAGGAGAGGCAGGCAGGTCCTCACCTTTAGCTGTGCTCCCTCCAGCGCCATGGCCTTTCTGCCTGGCCTTTCTGTTCTGGAACCATATGTGGACGGTGTCCTCAGGCAAACCTGTGCTCAGTGCCAGTTGCACCCTCGTGGCATAGTCTGGAGATGGAGAGATCTCAAAAGCTTGCACTAGCATGCTGATCTGTGCTGACTAAGCGGCGTTGAGGCCTTCTCCGTTCTGAGGGCAGGCCTCTTGCTTGTTGTACCCTGGCGACAAGCTTTTCAGGAGGCTGTTGGGAGGCTTCATGGCTGGAGCCTGCGGTGGTCTGCTTTGAGGTCTTCCTCGACATGCCAGTTCTAGTTCTGCGGTTTTGAAACCACATGCGGATGGAGGACTCTGGAACTCGAATTCCTGGCCAGTTCCTGCCTGGTCCTGAAGCTCGGGTAAGGTGTCTTGGCAAAACTGAGAGCAAGACCTCCTTCTGCTTGGCCTGCCAAACAGTCTTTTGGACGCCGTGGGATGTCTTTGCCTTACTGCAGCCACCCACATCTGCCTGATCTTCCATCCTGCTGAGGACACTTTGACAG